>WOUA01000006.1:0-74593 GCA_021397985.1 Sporothrix dimorphospora | reverse complement strand
GGCCCGCCCCCCCCCCCCCCCCCCCCCCCCCCCCCCCCCCCCCCCCCCCCCCCCCCTGTCCAGCCCTTCCAGCCCTTTGTCTTTCTAGAAACCTCCGGCGATGTAACAAGGAAGCGTCATACGAGGCACAGTGAGGTACAGGGCGAGACAAGAAGACAACGAGGGTGATTAAAGGTGCTTGGGCACCCTGCCCTGGTCGATGCGAAATGGAGATCTGGCTGAGTTTTGTATGAAAAAAAAGAATAAAGTACAATAAAATTGAACAGACCGTTTCAGCCAGCCTCATGTTCTGCTTTTGTCTCTGCTTTTGCTTCTGCTTTTGCTTCTTCCTCTGTGTCTTCTCTGCATCTCGTCTCCTTGTGCTTCTGCGTCTACTTGTTTCTGTGGGCATCGCCATCGCGCCCAGAAGGTCCACCTTCGCCACTGAAAAACATGACTGGTTCGGGCTACAGCTGCAGCGACCGGTGCAACCTACGTCTGCAATGTCCTAATCGGGGCTTGACAGGGTGTGGCGAGACAGCAGACGACTGTGAACGGTGGACGGTGGATGGTTGTTCTTTATTTTGATTTGGCTTCATCCATCTTAGCAGCACTTCACAAAACACTTGGAAGAGATATGCAGCTATAGTTCCCAGACGTTCTCAGACCTATCCCTCTCTTTCTCGGAGGATGCATGTATATCATCGTCAGCTAGCCGTCTCCGTCCGCTTTGGGGTTGCTCCGCCGTCTATGTAGTTCGACATCTGTCGTTCACCATGGGCCATCCATTGCTCAGTGTCCGTTTCCGTTTCCCTAGCGCCTACTGCCGTCATGTCCTATGAAAACTAAGGATCGTGATGCCACAATGCCACGTTGCATACAATGCACGCAGCGGCAGGAGTTGCACTTATGGCTTATGAACAGCGCCCGTATCTCGTTTTCCTATTGATATCGACGCAATGTGCCTTAGGGGTTCTCGTTACATGCTACTTTGCTACTTTGCTACTGCCAAGCATCTCCCGAATGCCAATCAAAACTCCGAGGCTCTGCACCCGAAATCTGTGCCTCTGTCCAACCAACTGGTGTCTCCTTTCTCCGAGTCTGGACTCCCGGTGATCCGGGGCTATCTTGTGGTTTTGTAGTTTTGTGACGCTGTGCCTTGTTTCGTTATTTATTATGTCCATCGCTCGAGAGATGTCAAGAGTCCCGGTGAGCAGTCCGGGCGCTTGTCCAACTTCCGCTTTCTGGCAATAGTGAAAATGTGATTATGTTCACGATGCTGTCCATGAGATGGTGACTTGAATGGTTTAAATAGCCTTCGGTGTCTTTTACTTTTTTAGCACCTATCATATTCTAGCAAGCTCAAGACTAAGATCAACAGCTTTGGTCTATATTTATGTATGTACAGTAAAAACAATCCGGCACCCTTGCTACGCAGTTAAGAAGAATCAAAAGTCGGTTGATAACCTCATCAATAGCCTCTCAGAACTAGAAACTTTGTAAGTAAACATACAACCTGTGACTATCCATACACTACGTTTTATTCTCTTCTAATTTTCTTCTCATATTAAATTGTCATCTTTATACCTCTGTCACCCTATTTTCTTTTCTGATATGATATCATATGTGTTCTTTTACATCGACTGTTCTTATCAGCTGATGTCTGCTTTGTAGAATCTAGCGTATGGGTTTCCCTTGTCTTTATTATCACTTGAATGAAGCATATGAACGAAACTATAATTGCTTGATAGCCTTTTTATTTTGCAGAAAAAGTGTCATGGCCTCACTTGGTTCGTAATCCATTATTTAAGGCTTGTATTCAGTGCTTTACAAAATACTAGGCATACACGACAGTCCACTTAACATCCTTTACACGTCTTCTGCAGTCATCAACCAGGTGAGCATTAAATTGTGGTACTAAGAACCTAAAACAAAGCAAGCAAAATACATAAACAGATCGTAGTAAACTCCTTGGTAGCGAAAGCCCTCGCTCTGACATAAAAAAGTCAGCAGCCTCGTTGTCGTAGTCGTAAAGCCACCGTTTGGTCGAATACAAAGCAGGGGGTTCAATAGCCCGACTTTTGCAGAGAATTTAAGAAAACAGCCAAACAAACCAAATGGGTAAAAAATATGGAAGTCAAAAATTACAAAAAGAGGTGAAGGGGAAGGAGATCAAAAGAAAATGGGAAACGGAAAAATTAAGGATCCATCTGCGTTTTCTCTACAGATGGCGTCTCACGCGGCGTGGACGGAGACGAGCAACCGGTGCGGCCGTGGCAGCAGAATACAAGGCACTAGTGACGTTAGATGGGAACAAAACACGACAGAAACAGATCGCTGGCACCCAGGAATACGTACCCAGTGTAGGTCGTCGGCGGCACGGTGAAAAAGTCGCTCGTGTCGAGCACGTCCTGCGTGTTGCCGGCGGCGTTGCCGCGGTAGGGAATACCCTGCTTGATGCAGTTGTTAATGTGGTCCTGCGGGAACGAGACGTTGCGCAGCAGCTCGGGGCTCTGGATGAACGTCGCCGTCAGGCCCATCTCGACGTGCCACTCTATGTGGCAGTGGAACAGAAAGACGCCCGGGTTGGTGATCTGGATGCGCAGCACGGCGTACGAGTTGGGGTTGATCGAGATGGTGTCGCGGCGCATGGGACTGGCCGGGAACGTGCGGTTGTGGCCGGTCCAGGAGCCCGCGTTGCTACCGGGGCGGTCGAGCACCTGGAACTGGTGACCGTGCATATGGAAGGGATGGATGCCCGAGTCCAGATTATTGACAACAACGTTGACAACGGAGCCTGTGGCCAAAATAAACGGGTTGACGTCGCCATACACCACCGGGTTCGTGTTGTTCTCGCCCGTCGTTGCCACCGAGTACAGCGTGGGCACCTTCTGTGCAATGTACGTCTGGCCGTTGAAGCACGCGCGCGGCAAGCCGTTGGCGTCGGTACAGAAATCGAAATTCAAGGTAATGGTCTGCGCCACGGGGCCCAGCGCGGCAGCGCCGTCGAGCGGTTTGAAGGACACATCGTTGACCGGCTGCCACAGGTTGACGACGTCTTCTGGGAAGGCACCTTTGGGGTCCATGACCAGGTAGCCAGTGGCATTGTGTGGCCAGGCGACGGCCTGGGGCGGGTCGTTGGCAAAGTCGCGGTTGATGTCGAGGGACAGCAAGAACGGATAGTTGCGGTGGTCGCGCGAGATGCCTGAAATGAGGACGTCGTAGCGCTGGGCGGGTGCGATGCGCAGCTGGTACGCCTGGGCCTGCTGGACGTATGAGGCGTCGGTCATGATGACCTGCATGGTGTGCGAGTCAAAATGCAGCATGACGGATGCAAAGGCCGAGAAGCTGATGACACGGAAGCGGTACGTCTTGTTATTGGCAAACGTGATGTTGGCGCCTAGGCCCTCGTTGACGATGATTCCATCGGGGAAAGGCGGCAGGAACTGCGTGTTGCTGGACTCGAGCATGTTCTGGACGAGCGTGAGGGACTGATCATGGTACCTGGGCTGTTAGGGGGCGAAGGGACCACGTAGGGAGCAATGACGAGACACGGGGAAGGAAAAGCGGCATACCAGTCCGATACCGTCAGGATAATCTCCTCGTCGTACTTGCCGGCGTACGGGTCGTTGGGATCGTGCACGATCAGGGGACCGCGCAGGCCGTCGGGGTACTGGCCCATGTTGTGGGAGTGGTCTGGAGGTCAGCGTGAGCTACTTTCTGCTTTATTGTCTAGCCTTGCCGGCATTCTTTACTTATCAGACTTACACCAGTATGTTCCAGGAGCATTGGCCTACGATGTATTAGAATATTTTGTGCTCGTCAAAAAATGTAGTTAGAGACAAGAAAAGATACAACTGACCACAAACGTGTAGGTGATCGACGAGCCCGGCGGGACAGGACACTGCGTCACGCCACTGGGGCCATCCATCCACGTTGTCTGCACCTGGTCGATGCCATGGAAGTGGAGACCGGTCGTCTCGTTGCCGAGCTGGTTGTTGAGCGTCAGCACAACGGTGTCACCGGCGTTGGCCTCAAGCGTTGGGCACGGCCAGGCGCCGTTGATGCCGATGACCGGCCGTGCAAAGCCGTCGGGCGAGGCATTAACCCAGGTGACGTCCCAGTCTACCGTCACAGTAGCAGCAAGAACCCGCGAGGCAAGAAGCAGGGAGGCCAGGGCCGGGAGCAGCCCGAGACGAGCCATTTTGGGAGTGGGGGAAGTGGTGGTTAGTGATGTTGTAAATAATAGATAATGGCGAGCGAGCGGGTTTGATAGCACAAGGTGGGCAAAGCAACACAAACAGGGGAATCGTAAATCAAGAGAATGCAAATCGTAAAGTGAATGGACAGGGACTAAGACTGGTTCCGTCAGCGAGAGAAGACGGCGTCGACCATTGGAAAGACAAAACAAGAAGAAACAGAAAATAACGAGGGTTATCGATGGTTGGCGACGGAGAAGGGAAAGGAAATAGGGAAATGAAAGAGAAGAGGGAGGGAGGAAATGTGGACGATGGGAAGGTTATAAAAGAAAACTCAAACGATGCAGACAAGAAGCAGATGGAGCAAAGACAAGAGACAAAGTGTTAAGGGGACGGCTAAGAAAAGACAGTAAACAGACAGGGAAGAAATGAAGAAATAAAACAAGAATAGACGAAAGGGCAGACAATGATCTGACCGGGGATGGACTACGAGCCACACAAACAGAGATGTCGGTGCTCGTTACCGGAACCCGAGAGAGGCAGCGAAGAAGAGAAAAATAAAGTGGAATATGCACAGCTCAGTTCTTTTAATCAACACTCGGAAGATAACCAGAAAGGGGGGAATCAACAGGGTTTGTGGTAGTGTTGTGTCGTCGTGCAAATAATGTACAGGCGTGCAGGAGCGTCGAGAGTAGACCAGATGTGGGCACTGCCTGCGGACTCGACTGCGGGTACTGACCGCAGGTACCGAATTCTTTTTGTTTTTGTGTTTTTTTTTACAGGTTTTTTTTTAATTTTTTATCTTCGGTCTACATTTCCATATCCTTGGCAGTCCAGAAGGCCAAGGGAAGTTCGAAATAGACAGAAAGGAGAGAACTGATCGAGAATCAAAGGAGATCATCGCACAAAACAGGGCTTGGCCACTTGGCTGAGTATCTCTCCTAGGATGTGAGAGCACCGTCGTCTACGAAAAGCAACAGCGTCCTAGAGGGACATGACCAGCCGGGGTGAGGCCCAGCCATGGCGCCAGGACGCAAGGCCACCTGAACGCCAGAACACCAAGAGCTGGAGGAAGCAGGAAGCAGGAGTAAGAGCAGGGCACAGGCACGACACAGGAACAGGAATAGGAACGAAGATGACCGATCCTAGGCGCATGCAGAAGCATTATCGTGTTTGTACACCCCAAGAAAACCGACGGCGACAAAAAGCGAAAGGCCATGGCTCGGCTGCGGCGAGGGCTCTTTCTGTTCCCTTTCCCTGCGGCCCGCTCGGTGTCGAGCGTGCTTCTCCTCTCCCTGTCACCGCTTGTGGGGCGACCTTGGGTTTTTTTCCTTTATTTTTCCTTGGTCTTGCCGAGTGCAGACAGGCGATGCAGAGCACAAGCCATTGAGCTTCAGCAGCAGTTGTGCACCGTGGTGGCGTGTAAAGAAAAAAAGGGCGTGGAAACGAGAACAGTAGAAGAAGGAGAGAAAAACCAATAATGAAGTCATAAACGAAATCACTTCAACATTGCCGTTGAAATGCGAGTTACATTAAGATTGTGTCAATATTTACCTAGCTGAACGCTGCCCATCCTTGAAGTGACGTTGGCGATATCTTGGCTTTCAGCCCCGAGGCGAAAGTCCGCGGGAAGAAGGGTGTTTAGAAGCCGCCTTAAACAAAAGTTCCTAGCAAGCTGGAAATAAACGGAAGAATACCCAGACAGTGCTCAGGCAGTGCTCAAACAATGCCCAGATACCTCTCTCAGACAAGCTCGGAGACTCTGGGGCTCGCGTTGTCGGTACAAGCCCCAATCCTCCGACGGCAGGCCCTTGTCTTTGGTTTCTTCAGTGCATTTCTGCTGGTTTGTTTCCTCACTTACTTGTATTTTTAATTTGTTTCTCTCCTCTACTATTTTTTTAGATTTCTTGTGTCACCACGGCCGGGTTGAACAAGGCTTGTCAGGTTTTCTTCGTTGGCTTTTTTCCCATATCCCATACGAGACGGCCAATAAAACGGGCCTTTGCCTACCCCCGGTTTTCCGTACTTCGTGTGATTTAGTGCGTGCTTGGGAGAGCTCGCCATTTTCTTTTGTTGAGCGCCACGCTGCTTATTTCGGTCAGCCTTGAAATTTGATGTTCCGACGCTGCAAGAGCTGTAGCCGAGAAAAGTAAAAAATGGCTCTCTGTAGAAAGAGCACGGTGTGAGCAATGCAGGCGTTCTGTTCTCATTTTGTATTTACCCTAAAGCGTGGCGTTGCATCGTCACTGCAAGCTCTGGTCGGCTATACATCTGCTTTCTCGCCATTTCATCCTACATATTTTTGTCAAGCAGGTTTAGTTTCTTTCATGTTCACAGCATCGAAGCAGCCGGGGTCAAAGGTGTGGCTCGGCCCAGACAGTTCGCTTCTCAGCCTGGCAAACTTCAAAAAGAGACGGAAAGAGTGTGAGAGAGAGAAGAAAGGAGCTCTGCGTGCACATGTGCGCCTCGATGCCTTTCCAAGGCTCGGGGAGGACAAGACGCATGTATGCATAGGCATGTACGACCTTGGCACAGTAGCATATCTAGTGTGGTGTGCATGCGTCTTTTTATGAAGAAAAACAAATGCAAAAGGTGCAATCTCTTCGGTGATCCAATATACGGCCATATCATTTTCAAAAATAAAAAGTAGTTAAATGTGTAAGTGACTAAAGATGCCAATAATGACATCAAGCAGACAGAGAAGTGTAAATACAGGCAACAAGGTTTGTCAACTCGATCTAACAATACTCCATCAAGGCCACATGAAACCCACTACCGCCTGCTCGGAAAGCCCAGCGCCGTCCTCCGGTAGTCGGGCTGCACTGTTTGGCGGATCCCGCTCGCATAGAATAGATATCAAAGGCTGAATGCACTCCTTACGCCTCGCATACAGATGGAGAGAGAACTATATTGAGAAAGAGCTGCACAAAATAACATCAGATGCATGTCAGCTCTAGTGGTGGCTTGCACCCGTCCTCCTTTCCCCTGCCAATATATGCATTATTATATATATGCACATCTAGATATACCACTCATCAATAGACGCAGAGATGATCCCAACCCAAAAACGGGATACAGATCCGAGTTTTGGGGAGAAGGCCGAGACTGCTGTTTGAGACAATATCGTCTGGAATATTGACAGGCGCAACGAGATGTGGAGGCTTGTAGACAGGGTCTGTGATGAGACATGCGGAAGGATCAAACCGCTCGCATGGCAAGCTCTAACCAAAAAGAAAGGCATGCAAACTCTCAAATAGCAATCTGTTCGGAAGAAATCGAGGCCTACGGTGCAAGGCAAATGCCGTCCGGCCACACAAGTCTGTAGTCTGTGTTCTGTGTTTGTCTGTTTCGACGAGACGGTGCCAAGAGTTCAGCAGTCATACTAGCACCGGTGCTTGCAAAGGGCCTGGATTCCGCTTATTTCGCTCTGAATCTAAGGTATTCGTGATGCCATTACTCGCCCCGTTGGGCCACGGATCGGAAGAGGAACAACAGCGTGGCCAGCGTTGGCCAATGAGGCCGGTTGTGGGCGTCTGTCACAAGGCAAGGCGCAGGTACCCATTGCCCTTCTCCTCGTATTCGGTCACGCGTCCGGGGCGAGGCATACGGAAATGACGAATTGGAGGAGGAAGAAACATAAGAGTCACGGAATACATGGCCTGAAGGAAGATGCTAAGGCAAGGAGCCAGGGGGGTCAGGGGGCAAAAGGCAAAAAGGGAAAGAAAGAAGGCAAAGGAAGCAAAGAGGCAGACAACGAAAACAGAATCACCATCGAGAAACAGGGGCGAGTATGGGCAGGACACGGATTGGAAATGGGGAGTGTTGCTGGCCCAATTTAAGCACGAAAAGGCAGAAAGAGAAAAGGAGGGGAGAGAAGCACAAACAAAACAAGGCATAGGTTGCATCGCCCGAAGCGAGACCACGTACCCAAGGGGAAGGAATGACAACTCTCCTTGTCGTTTCCTTCCTGGTCCTACGAATACGCGCATATGGGGCGACATACAGAGCACAGAGCACAGAGCACAGAGCACAGAGCACAGAGCACAGAGCACAGATGCGTTGAGGCTGAAGTATGGTGAGCGTGAGTGTGGTGGGGCCGGACCAGGGCATCGGCATGGGATCAGACCACATGTTCACGGTAGTCTCGGGAAGAAGATAGAAACAAATTCTTATGGGAGACAAGACAAGGATGAGAAACGGAGCAAAAGAACCAGGAAAAGACCCGACAGGAGGGGCAAAGACCAACAACCAGTGATAAATGTCTGACATGAGCAATATGGAAGCCAGGCATGAAAGACAGGAGTGGGTGCCGGGGTAAGATGTGGAGCGGGTCAGTCATCAGTGCGTCCCGAGAGCGGAAAGAATATGCTTTTATTCATCATAAGATCGAGCCGTCACATACAACGTTCCGCTCCAACAAGGCTTTGTTTGGTGATGTCACTTAATAATGAGTGCCATTATCTACAGGAAATGTCACTATCTTTCAGCTTCGTCTAGGATGTTTCGAGCAAAGTTGTGATGATCGGAACAACGATCCGTCTAATTTCATTACTTCTGTCGATATCCAATTGTTGCCTTTCTGAGCTTTTGAGCAGTGCCAGCGCATCAAGTCTATAAATGTGACACTGGAAATCAGTTCCTGTCGAGAACATTTTTGCCTACATTAAAAATTATGATCAAATATTCAAGTGGCGTTAATTGAGAGCTTTGTTTTGGTTTTTATCTCCCCAAGTGATTGAGTTATCTTGTGATACTAAAATATGATGGAGAGACAGGAGAAAATAAATTGAAGAAAATGAAAATGCAAAATAATCTTAAAATCAAAGAAAATTAGAAGTAATTAGTGCAAGAAACAGCTTATAAAAGTGTACAGAAATATTTTATCTTTACCAGCATTTATGACATTATGAAAGATGTAAGATCGAACGTCTACATGCTCATCGTCAGACCAAGGTTCTGCCGTGCCTCACAACATCAAAAACCGCCTACGGACGCAAACACCACCATAGGCGCTCTTGACGATGCAGTCGTAACATTTGCCGCCCTGACCTGATCTGATCTGGTCTGGTCTAGAGAAAAGAGTTCGCAGACAAAATAAATGTCGCGAATGTCTCGGCCCATGTAACCCCCGCTTACCGGTTTCTTTACACAGGGAGGGGCAAACCAAGACAAACGATGCAGAGGAGGAAAGGTGAGACCGAGACCGTGCAGAAGAGAAGCAGTAACAGAAACATAACGGAAAAGGAGGAAAATCCCCGGGCTGCATCCCGTGCGCAAACGTCCGTAGGAGAGGAGGTTCGTCTGGGAGGATTAGAGAATAGGTCCAAAACGAGCCCAGGGGGAAGGAGTGATAGTGTGCCTTAACTGACGCCGTCGCACAGAAATCCTCGGTTGGTTTCTCATGGATTATTTATATTTTTATCTTTGGCTCGAACCTTTCTCTTTTTCGTGCTCTCTTCTGTTTGTCGTCCCTCTCGTTACTTCAGCTCACTTTCGGTTCCGAAGACTCGTCTGTCTCCCGTCGTGGCCTGCGCCACGCTCTTCTACAAGCTGTTGAAGGAGCCTGTGACACCCACCAAAATAGAAACTGGGCCATTAGGAACGAGGGCCAGCAAAGGAGCGGAAAGGGGAAGAACGAAAACCAGAAAAAGGCCGCCCGCACCGGGAATCCACCAAGGCAAACGAGTCATGCCGTGCAGTTATGTGGAAGACGGCGGAATCGAGATATACCAACGACGAGTGCGGTCCAAAGTGAGTTTAAATTAAACAGAACGTATTAAAAGTGTGGTGCATTACCGAAAAAGACACACAAGCAGCTAAACAACAGAGACGAGCTCGGCAAATTCCGATACAAGGAGGTATAGAAAAAGAGAAGGAAAAAGAAACCGAATAAGGAAGCCGAAGAGAATACCGTGTAGTACTATGCAATAGAAACCCTGATGCGAATATACAAAATGTAAAACAAAAAACTAAACCCAAACCCAAACCCAGGGTGAGGCCACCTGCTTTACTGCAGCAGCGTGGCCTCCTCGTCCAGCACGCCAAACAGCCCCTCAATCTCCTTTTCGATGATCTGCAGCTCCTCGGCCACCTGGCCCGTCACGAGCGCGTAGGCATATAGCAGCGCGTAGTCGCGCTCCTCGACGTTGACAATGGCGGCGTCGGGTGGTGGCGGTGCTGCTGTTCCTCCTCCTGCTGCTGCTGCTGCCGGCGCAGAGCTGCCGCGGCGGCTGCCGTGCTGAGCAATGTCCTCCTCTTCCTCGTTGTCGTCTTCGTCTTCTTCGGCAATGGCGGACGTGGAAATAAGGTTGTTTTGCTGGTTGAACTGCTGCTTCACCGCGGTG
Organism: Sporothrix dimorphospora; assembly: GCA_021397985.1. Taxonomy (NCBI): domain Eukaryota; kingdom Fungi; phylum Ascomycota; class Sordariomycetes; order Ophiostomatales; family Ophiostomataceae; genus Sporothrix; species Sporothrix dimorphospora. The sequence goes on along the minus strand of WOUA01000006.1, from coordinate 64,071 downwards.
GCGTGCTCCTTGCGGAACTGGAAGATCTTGGCCAGCAGCCGGTCGCGCACAATGGTGACGCCCGGCAGCGCGTCTGTCAGCGGGTACTCGAGCATAAACGAGCTCGCGAGCACCTGGAACACGTGGCAGATGCGGTCGCAGAGCATGGCGCGCTCGGCCGCCGTGTAGTACAACAACGCGCGCTCGCCCTCGGTCAAGTGGCCGCGGCGCTGCGTCAGCAGGCTCATGGCATAGAAACCGTCGAGCGCGCGGTTGGTGGCGGTCATCATGCGGCCGCACGCCGCAAAGGGGAACGGTCCGCGCAGCTCAAACTCGGACGCGGCACCCTGCCGCAGGGTCTCGAGGCGCCCCGCGTAGCGCTGCAGCGCGGCCTGCTCGCCCGACTTGAGGTACGACCGTGTGCAATCGCTGCGCAGCAAAATGGCCAGCGGACCGCGCTTCCAAATGAGGCCCATCTGCAGGTAGAGCACGGAGACGCCCTCCTTGAAGCGGCGGCGCGCGGAGATGGGCCAGACGACGCGGCACACGATCAGGCCCCACAGGATGCCGGCCGTCACAGCCAGGAACCGATGCTTGGCAATCTCCATGATGAACGGGTGGATACCGCCTTCGTCGTCGTCGTCGTCGTCGACGCGCTGCGAGAGCGAGTACGCATAGAGCGAGATGACATTGTAGGCCAACAGCGTCGTGCGGCCCAGCGGCGCCTTGCCGCGGTCAATCATGACGAAAAAGCTCGAGAAGGCCACGATCCAGCCAAGGATCATGAGGGGTACCGCATAGCCCTGGCTGATATTCCAGTTGATGACGGCACATGCCGAACCGGCGAGCGTGGCCAGGAACCGCGCCAGGCCTGTCGTGTTGGAGGCGCCCACGGTCATGGAGCACACAATCATAAATGACAGCAGACCCCACTCGCCGCGCCAGTGCATGTACATGTCCCGCGTCTGCGAGATAAAGGCCATGGACGCCCACAGCATGGCACCGATGCCGACCTTGATGCCGAAGCGGATGTCATCGCGCATGAGGACGCGGAAGAAGCGGAGTACGTTCTGGGCCATTTGGCGGACGAGCTTGTTGGACTGCGGCGCCGCTTGCCAGCTGAACGTATCACGGCGTTTCACCATCTCGTCGGGAATGCCACGCGGCAGCTGGGACTTGCGGATCGGTCGAACGTTGTTGCTGCTGCTGCCAATGCCGGCGCCAGCGTGGCTGCCGGATGCGTTGCCGTTGGGAACCGCGTTGTCGATGAAGCTGTCGTACATGCCGTCGCCATCGCCGACGCGGTCCGGCACGGCCGCGTCAAAGGGCAGCACCGACGGGTAGCGCGACTGCGGGGCCTTCCAGAAGAGCAGCCAGCGCCAGCTGCGGCGGTTGTGGTCGCGGATCAGCTTGAGGTCGTCGAGGACGTCGAGGTACTTGGTCATCTCCTCGCCAAACGCCTGCAGGCTGAAACTGAAGTGGCCGCAGGCGGCGGCGACTTCTTCATAGTCGGCCTTGATCTTCTCGGAGCGCGGGCGGCCCAGCTCAATGGTTTTGTACAGCTCCTCCAGCGCATCGGCACGGGCGGTGTTGAACAGGGACAGCGCGTCCGTGAGGCTCTGGCGGTAGTGGTCGTTGATGTAGATCTCGAACCTGGGCGGGCCGCCAAACGGCGAGTCGCGCAGCACAGTGGCCAGAGTGAAGGCCAGCGACTTCATAGAGGGGCCGAGCATGCCGATGAACAGCTCAAAGATTTCCGAGGATGTGCGCAGCGTGGCTGTGCTGTCGCGGCGGGACTTGCCGCTGCGGATGGACGAGGCGTGGTCTCCAATGTCGACCAGCGGCAGGTGGTTGGCCACCGAGCGCGAGCTCAGCGGAGCGTTCATCATGCCCCCGGTGTCGTTGTCGCTGTACTGGGTGATCAGGGGCGCATCCGGCCGGTCCTCACTGCTCTCGTCCGAGGCCTCGTCGATGGCGGACAGCACGGCCAGCCGGCCGCTACGTTGGAAACTAGAACTGGCGCGGTATAGCTGGGGTCTGGCGGAGGGGGAGGCAGTGGAGGAGGAAGAGGCGGCAGCGCCGAGGGCGGGAGAGGGCGACGTGGAGGGCGAAAAGGAGGCGGAGAGAGGTGATGCGAGAAACTGGTCGAGGAGCGATACGGCCGGTGCTGCTGTCGCGGTGGGAATGCCTGGGGTGGGAGGCGCCGAGCCTGCTGCTGTCGCAACTGCGGCTGCGGCTGCCGACTCGCGCAGCAGTTCAAACTGGGTGTTGGCCGCACTGCGGAGTCCGCCGATGGACAGCGCCAGCGTCTCCATGGACTTGTAGACGAGCTTCTCAAACTGGTACAGGCTGGCGTGGCCGACGGTAAAATGCTCGTACTTGGCCTCCTTGAGGTTCTTGGTCATCTGCGCGTGGGCGGTCGTCCAGTTGCTCGCAGCCGTGCGGTACTCGGCCGACACGGTGAGCTCGTCCTCGGCGCCACTCAAAAAGCCGTGCGTGATCATCGCCAGCATGTCGCCGAGCGACGTCGATGCCTGTGTGAACGACTCCCGCAGCAAAGCGCGCGCCGATACGCGCCACAGCAGAAGACTGACCGTAGCAGTCGTAGTGATGCCAAAGACGAGCGTCCTGAGCACCTGGGCGACTTTGTCGTTGGAGAAGACGCTGCTGTAAGTGGCGTTCTCCTTGGTGACGACCGTGATAATGGCCAGCGAGGCCAGCGTGCAGCCGACGTTGACCGACGGGTTGTTGAGGCGCTGCTTGACCCAGCCGATGAAGCCAAAGGCGAGACCAATAAAAAAGAACAGCACGACCATGTAAGCAAACGTGACCCAGCCGAGGACGGACCCGAACAGCACCGACGTGGCCATGGACAGGATCGAGATGATCTCGGCATACGCAATCGCCACGATGCCAATAGCTGTTGCCTCGATCATGGAGCCGGCCGTGCGCGCGGGGTGGAAGTAGACGGTGATGGTGGCGACCAGGTGCTTGCCGTCGAGTCGGCCGAGCAGGTTGGAGAGCGGCGGCCAAAAGGTCCATAGACTAGCAATCGTGTAGGCGACAGTGCACTTGATGACGCCGCGGCCCTTGGGCGAGTCCATCCAATGACGGAAGCGTCCGAGGCCATCGCGGGTGGCGCGGCCGGCGGACTCGAAGCGTGAAATGAAGCCGGGTGCGGAAAAGAAGGACAGGTCGTTCTCGTCGTCGTCACTGAGGGAGCCGGAGGAGGACATGTTGCCGGGTCGTGGCGAGGAGGAGGACGCGATGCCGTTTCGGAGCGTGAACTGGCGACGAGAGCGTTCGCCGGTGGAGGGGATGATGAACGTGCCATTGCGCAGTTTCTGAGAGAGAGAGAGAGAGGAAGAGAGAGAGAGAGCAGTTAGACGAGAAACAGGATGACGAGTGGGCAGGCCATGATGCGATGGGGGGCACACCGCCGGTTGTCCCGCGTTGCACTTTATTTGCAGCTGCATGGCATGGAACGGCGGACGCGCAGGAAACTGGGAAACTGGGCAGGCTGGGCGGAAAAGACCGAAAAGACTGAAAAGACTGAAATACTCACACTTCGCTTGGCTGCCCGGCGTGGCGGCCATTGGCCGTTGGCAGCCGGGCCTCCTGTGTTCGTGACGTTGTCGCCCATCGCCCGGCATCGATGCTTGTCGATGTGGATGAAGAGGGAAGAGGGAAAGAGCGACTACGACGCGAGGCTTTGGATTCAAGAGCTTGACAGATAAATAGGGCAATGGCACAGGCCGCTAAGGCGTATCGCTAGAGGTGGAGAACGCCCAAATGCGGGTGCCTACAGGCCCCGTCCATCCAATCAGCCACGTGTATTTCCATTCACAGCGGGGCCGCGCCACTGAAGGGCGCTATCTTGCACCACCCGTTGGTTGACCTTGGCAGGTCTGCACTTCTGTGTGACGGTTTCTGACAGACCATGGCAAGGTGTCGCGAAGAACACTGTCAGTTGCAGTTTTGTAAAGAAAAGCTTGTCGATATTCTGGTTCTTTTCGAAAGGCCTCTCAACATGAGGTTGACGTCTCACAAATGCTCCTTCCCAGTTCGTGGCCTCCTATGGCTCTCGTCACATGACGCGGCTGGCTGAGCCTTGCGGCAGGCACCATGAATTGCTTGTTTGGGACAAGCAAGCGGAACGATGAACGGTCGCTCCTCCCCGCGCTGTCCCCTAACGCCGGCCAAGCCAGGCCCAACCCCGCTGTCTCCAATTCGGTAGCGCGCCGGCGTAGATACGGAACCTCCCAATTGACGAGCGAAGAGTCACAGAGGCACATCTCTCAAGCAACGGCCCTCGTGTGCATCCCCTCGTCATACTCAACTGGCGAAACTGCACCCCGTGTCCAATCCCATGCGTACGGCACGAACAGTATCCGCATCCGCCTTCCGGACCCCTCTATTACTGCTTGCCACGGCCGAGCGTCCTCTTCAACCACCGACTCTGAACCACGTCTTCAGCACGACCACGACACCCTCTATATTACCAACTCCTTTCGTACGAGCCCCCTTCGCTCCTCAGACGTACACGACGTCCGCCGCCGCCATCGCTGCTGCCGCCGCCATGGCTACACCAGTCCCCACACACGCGGCGTCTCCGCATCGGAAACGGTTTGCGCCGCTGGCCGGCCGCACGCCAGAAAGCCCAATACCCTCGGCACCGCCTGCAGCTGGACAGCCAAAATTGCTGCGTGGTGTTGTCTTTGATGTGGACGGGACACTCTGGTGAGTTCTCTCAGGGGAGTCTCTCGGGGAGGCTTGGCGCTGTCTGTGCTACACTACGTAAACGACCCTGTTCATGTACACCCAAACTGACACCCCCTTTCTACCAGCGTCCCGCAGACATACATGTTCGGCCAGATGCGCGCCGCCCTCGGCATCACAAAAGGCACCGACATCCTCGACCACATCTACGCCCTGCCCACGCCCGAGAAGCAGCACGAGGCCATGGAGAGCATCCGCAACATCGAGCGTGCCGCCATGGCCTCCCAGGAAGCCCAGCCCGGGCTCGCCCCGCTTATGGACTACCTCGACGCCCGCGGCGTACCCAAGGCCATCTGCACGCGCAACTTTGAACAGCCGGTGCTGCACCTGCTGGGCAAGTTTCTGGACGGCCATGTGTTCGAGCCCATTGTGACGCGCGACTTTCGCCCGCCCAAGCCCGACCCGGCCGGCATCCTCCACATTGCCCGGAGCTGGGGCTTACTCCGGTCGACGAGTGCCGACGACGAGGACACTGCCGACCATGCCGAGGTCGCTGCCGAACAGAGAGAGGAGGAAGCGGCCGAAGAGGCCGAGCGGGTGGCCTCAGCCTCAGCTTCTGCAGCGCAAACGACGGCAAAACCACTGGTGCGCGAAGCCGATGCGTCGGCATTAATCATGGTGGGCGACTCCATCGACGACATGACGGCCGGGCGCAAAGCGGGCGCAGCAACCGTCCTGCTCGTCAACGACGTCAACCAGCACCTGGCCGAGCACGAGCACACGGACCTCGTCATCTCACGACTGGACGAGCTGATCGATGTGCTGGAGAATGGCTTCGTCGGGCGGGAGATCGCATCGGAACCGTAGACAGACATAAAATGCAATAGAAACGATAGTACGACGTATGTCAATAATACACCAGTAATTTATCAATACTATCAAAAAGAAACACCGTATGCCTTCTTACCCAAAACGCTCGGCCTTTTGCAACCCAAACGCCTAACGCCAAGGGCGTGCCGGCACCCTTTTCGAGCACCCATTTCCTGGGGGGCAGAAGGTGTCCCCTCGGTTATAATCACCTCAGCGATTTTATTCTCCGTAGAGGCCGCGGCAGGAACGGCCATCGGCCGAGGAAGCAATGTAAAGGCTATCGGCGGCAGTCAAATGACAACACCAACGCTAACAAGCAGCACGAACCTTAAGTAACAGAGGGAAGGGAAGGCAATGGAGACCTTGCAGCTGCAGAAAAAAATATTTGGACTTGAAATTGAGAGTAGTGTAAATGAGGTAAGAGAGATTGCTTGGCATGATGTAACCAAAAAAAAGAAGGAGAAAGACAGAAAGAACGCAATGAAATGACAAGATGAGATGTAGGGAGTTAAAAGAAAAGACAGAGAGAGAGAGAGAGAGAGAGAGAGAGAGAGAGAGAGAGAGAAAGAGACAAAAGAAAAAGAGAAAAGAAAAGGGAAAAGAGAAGACAAGAAAATAGAAGAATAGGCGGCCATCATCGCTAAATCACATGTATACATATATATTTTCCAGTCCCGTCACATCGTTCTGGCTTTCCATAAAACAAAACACAAAAAGCCGCGTGCGTGCTCGTCGTCTGTCTTTTCCTCTTTTTCCTTGGGTCTCATTTCGTTGGGTATCCGAGGGGGTACGTATCGTTCGTCGTCGAAGTATAAACAGTTTGCTGCTGATAAGGCTGCTGTTGGCTCTGAAGTTGTTGTTGTTGGAGTTGGTGGTGGTACTGCTGCGATTGCTGGTGCTGGTGCGAGTGCGGCTGGTGCGGCTGGTGCGGCTGGTGCGGTTGATGCGGTTGATGCGGCTGATGCTGCTGCTGTTGCTGCTGTTGCTGCTGCAGCTGCCGGCGTCTCAGCTCGTCGGGCGTCTCTTTCTTCGGTGGCGGGGGCGGTGGCGGGCCACTCGGGTGTGGTGCCAGGCGGACGGGGAGGGAGAAGGTGGTCGAGCTCGCGCCAGCGCTGGCCGGCCCGCCGGGGAGGCCGTTGCCGAGGCCGGTCGAAATCGGTACAGGCACGCGGGGGATGGATTCGGAGGTGGCTACTCGTGCTCCCAGTCCCGGATGTACAGCCTGTCCACTTGCGCGGCCAAGGCTGCCGAATCCGGCACTGCTGGTGCTGCCACCGCCGCTGCTGATCCCGGCACTGCCGAGGCCGCCGTTCCCAGATCCAACGGCTGGCCGCGTAGGGGACCGATTCGGAAGGCTGATGCCATGTTGGTCACGGGGTGACAAAATATCGCCCACAATAGGGATCTCACCTGAAGTCGGCGTCTGTAGTGTACGGTCACGGTCGTCGCCGTGGTACGTCGTCGGGGAATCGGTGCCGCGGAGGAGCTCCTGCGTGGCCGGCGACAGCTGGGGGGCGAGGTGGGACTTGCGGTTGTCCCGCTCCATCATGCCGACAGCCCACTCACGCAGGTCGACGGGTGTTCTCTTGGCAGCTTGGACGAACGGGTCGCGGTCCTAAATGTGTTAGAGCAGGGAGGAGGGATCGGGCATCAATCGCAAAAACAGCCTGGTAAAACGGATGTCGAAAAGGAGACAAAAAAGACAGCGAGGGAAAATAACAGAAAAGAAAAGAAAAAGAAAATGGTGCGCGCAAGCGGGTCTGCAGGAAAGCAGCCGCTGCCGCTCCATCCGTCAAACTCACAAACAGCTCCTGCGGCGTCGGCCGCTCGTCGGGGTTTTTGAAGAGACACTTTTGGATCATGTCCTCGAGAATGCTGGGGAAGGCGTCGCTCTTGGGCAGGCTTGGTGCGGGCTCGTGCACGATTTGCTGAAGGAGATCGAGAATACCGGCCGGGGCGCTCTCGGCGTCGGACAACTGCTCGCTGGCGGCAAAGGGGAACTTGCCAATGGCCAGCTCCATGATGGACAGACCAAAGCTCCACACGTCGGACTTGACCGTGTACCGCTCGCCCTGGATACGCTCGGGCGCCATGTATGTTGATGTGCCGACAAAGGTGTCGGCAATGGAGTTGATGAGCTCGCCGGACACGCCAAAGTCGCACAGCTTGATGTTGCCGCGGGAGTTGAGCAGGATGTTGGACGGCTTGATGTCGCGGTGCATGATGTGGTGCTTCACGTAGAGGTAGGTCAGGCCGCCGAGGGTGGCTTCGGCGATCTTGCCGAGGACATCGACGCGGACGGGGCCGAAGACGCGGGACACGCGGTCGAGGGAGCCGACATCCATGTACTCCATGCACATGATCACGTCGTTGTTGTCGTTGAGGAACGAGCCGTAAAAGGTCACAATGTACTCGGAGTGGCAGCCACGCATGATCTGCAGCTCGCGCACGATACGCTTGCGCATTTCCCGCTTCGCCTCGACATGGATGACCTGGGGCACGAGGTAGGCACAAGTTAGACACAGGGAAGATGGACTTGGGGCAGACGACCAGGGAGAAGACCTACCTTGCGGGCAATCGTTGTGTTGGTCGGGATGTGCCGGACTTTGCTGACGGTACCGCCGTTGCCGGAGCCCAACTCCTTGATGAACTCGATGTCTTCGGGGCGCAGGTCCAGGTTGTATTCGATGCCAATCTCGAGGTGGGCCGACTCGTCGTTGCCGTTGTTGGCGGTCTCGGCGGTCGGCGGCGGCTTGGGCGCGGCGGGCGTCAGGGCGAGGCCCTTGACGTTCTTCCGCTTCATCGACCGGGGCGCAAAGTCGGCCATGGCGGGCGATGTGGCGGTAGAGAGGAGGGGAAGATGTGGACTGCGGGGTGGGCGAGGGCTGAGAAAACAGAACAGGCCCGCGGTGATGCTGCTTTGCGAAGATCGACTGGCGCTGGGCGGGTTGCTGGTGGGTTGCTGGTGGGCGGTTGCTGGTGGGCGGTTGCTGGTGGGCGGTGAGCGGTAAAGGAGGCAGGAGCGGTCGAGAAGGGGTCGAGAGGGTCGAGCAGGTCGAGAAGGTCGAGAAACGGTCGACAGAACGGGGCGGGTGCAAAGAGAAAAAAAAGGAAACCGCGGCGGCAGAGCAAGACAAAAAGGGACGGAAAGAGAAAAGGAGGGAGCGTAAAACGAAAACGTCGTGAAAGGAGGGAAAGAGCAACGCAACTCACGGTTCGGGCGGGTGGGCTTTGTTTCTTTCTGGCGGCAAGCGGGAAAGAGCGAGAGTTGACACAAACTGGGAAGGAGGGGCGGCCTGGTGAGGAGGGAGAAAGGATGGCAGTGGGCCGTGGCCTACGCGCCTGGCAGCCTGGGGCCACGCTGGGCGGGCGTTGGAGCAGCGGGCGCTGGCGAATCTGGAGACAGAGCGGCCCTGCTCGTGCCCCCCACTTTTTGTCTCTGTCGCCAGGAACAGCAACTATGTCTCAGTGTCGAGTGCGCCGTCATTCTTAGTGCTCTGTGAAAAGGGGGCGGCAATGTTTGGACGAATTCCGGCCGCCCTTCAGGGCAATATTACTCCGTAACGCACACGCACTCTCTGGCTCTGTATCTTATCTTACATACTTCGTATGGTTTGTTATCGCTTCGATCCTACGAAAAGCAGCCGTCTCTCAACAATCGCGATGCTCCCCTACTTGTACTGACGCGTCCTGTTGGGCAGCCCACTTCTGCATTGCTGCATTGCTGTGGGCAGAGTTGTCTGTTGCGTCCCTGGCTTCTGTGCGTCTGCTGCTGTGCAGCTCGGGTACCTGTCGCGGTGCTGGCAACCGACCGGCATGTGCAGTAGCACCACCGACAAGCTGTGTTGCTGGAGCGGCCAGGGGGCCCAAGGTGAAGCGGAAGCGGAAGAAGCGGGAAATGTGTGCGAGAAGCGGCTATCATAGGAGGAATGGGTGTGCTTGTACTTACTCCGTATGTCGTAGAGGTCGCAGAGCTCGCAGAAACAGCCTCCCCGTTCGCTCTTTCCATGTCTGTGTCTAATCTCAGCACTTGTCGCCGTACCTGCCTAGACTGAACTGGACTGAACTGGCCTGGCCTGGCCTGTCCTCGCCAGGGCGATCCTGTCCCCTGAGCCGTGCCCGGCCTAGCCACCGTTAGGGCGTTAGAGCGCCAGAGCGCTTTCTCCCGGGCCTGCGTGTTGCCCCTTTCCACCGGTTCTCCCCTGAGCTCCCTTACTTTCCAGCCCAGCTAGCGTCTCCTTTAGCACCCACCGAGAGAGCTATCGCTCCACGCCTCGCGCTTTGCACTTTCCCCTGGATCGGTGACCTGGCTCGCCTGGTGCCAAGCCTTTTGAACCCCTGCTTGCTTTCCCCGCCATCAGCCATTGGGCCCCCCTCGACCCCATCCGCCAGGGCCCATAACCGCCCCCAGCGCCCCTCGGCGCCCCATAACGTAGTGATTTCGACATTCTGTGATGAAGAGGGAAGACGGGCGTGCACTGAAGAGCTTGGAAGAGCTGCTGTTGGTGGGATGCGGATGGATGCGGATGGATGCTCATCGTTCCGCGTTTCAGCAGGCCGACGTACCTGGCCTGGTAAAACGGCAAAACAGGTGTTCAAACGGGAAAGGAATCTCGAAGACGATTGGAAGAGTAAGCTACGACGGTCTGGGAGGCGACGACGAGCAAAAATCATGCAAAAAGGGGCGATGCCCGGCCTACCACAAGTAGAACGCGAGCATCACAAAATTCTGCAAATGTGCAATATGCAATGCGCGGTGCAGCCAACCACGCGTTGCGGGCAGCTCCTTAAGCGCCGCGTCAGGCTCGACCACATCGTTGGTGCTCTTCTCGAAGCGCCCCTTTCGAGACTAGAATACGGAGTATGTCGTAATTGAATGATATTTTCTTATTTTTTTTTGTTCCTATTCAATGGCTTGCTTGGCCCACGTCGGGCAGTGTGTCCAATGCCCTGCGGGGTCGATGGACCCGTCATCCGGTTTCTGGTCGTCTGTTGGTTCTGAATGTTCTATTTGTTCCTTTTTCGCTTGTTTGGTTTTTTTGGTTCATTTCGTTCGTTTTCGTTCGTTTTCATCATCTCTCGGGGGGTGGGGGGTGGGGGTGGGCACGCTCGTCTACACAGACTCGATACGCTGCACCACCATGGCCGTGGCCGCGCCGCCGCCGTTGCAGATCGCCGCCACGCCGTACTCGCCGGGCTTGAGCTGGTGCAGCAGCGTGACCAGGATGCGCGAGCCCGAGCTGCCGAGGGCGTGGCCCAGGGAAATGGCGCCGCCGAGCGGGTTGACGCGGGCATCGGGGTGGAGGCCCAAAATCTTCTCGTTGGCCTTGATGACGGCGGCAAACGCCTCGTTGAACTCCCACACGGCCACGTCCTTCTGGGTGATGCCGGCCCGCGCCAGCGCAATGGGCACGGCCTTGGCGGGCGCCACGGGGAAGTCGATGGGGTCGACGGCCGCGTCCGCGTAGGCACAAATCTTGGCCAGCACGCGCGACGTGCCGCCGCTGGCGTACGCGCGGGCCACGGCGGCGCTGCCGAGCACCAGCGCCGAGGCGCCGTCGTTGAGGCTGGAGGCGTTGGCGGCCGTCACGGTGCCGGTGCCGTCACGCAAAAAGGCGGGCTTGAGCGTGGGCACCTTGGCCATGTCAAAGTCCTGGAAGCCCTCGTCGGTGTCGACGATGGTCTCCTTCTTCTTGCGCTTGTCTGTGACCGTCACGGGCGCGATCTCGTCGGCAAAGGCCTTGGCGGCCCAGGCGGCCTGGGCGCGCTCGTACGAGCTGATGGCGTAGAGGTCCTGGTCCTGGCGGGAAATGCCGTGCTTCTTGGCCGTCGTCTCGGCGCAGATGCCCATGTGGTGGTGGTCGTAGGCGTCGGTCAGGCCGTCCTTGATCAGGCTGTCCTCGAGCGTGACGTTGCCAAAGGCGGGCAGGCCGCTCGCGCGCGGGATGTAGTACGGCGCCTGCGACATGCTCTCCATGCCGCCGGCCACCTGGACCTCGCTCAGGCCCAGCTCAATGTCCTGCGCCGCGAGGGCCACGGCCTTGAGGCCCGACGCGCACACCTTGTTGACGGTCGTGGCCTCGGTGGACGACGGCAGGCCGGCAAAGATGGCCGCTTGCCGGGCGGGGGACTGGCCGACGCTGCCCTGCAGCACGTTGCCAAAGTACACGTTGGTGATCTTGTCGACGGGGACGCCGGACTTTTCGACCGCCGACTTGATGGCCACGGCGCCCAGCCTCGGCGCGGGGACGGTGACGAACGCGCCGTTGAACTTTGCTGTCGGCGTCCGCGACGCGCTCAGAATGTAGGCGTCCTGGACCTCGCGGCGCAGGGCTGACTGGACGGAGAATTGGCGGGCAGCCGCCGCTGTCCGGAGGTTGCGGACAACGGACGGGCGGATTCTCTGCAACGTCATTGTGATGTGTGCGAACGTGTGTGCCGTTTGTGACGCGTGTGATGTGTGTGGGGTAGCGTGGGGAAGAGAACAGCGAAGGCGAAGGCGGCTGCGAAGGGAAAAACGCAAAAGACAACCAGTCGAGGCGAGAAAGAAAACAGCGAGACGTTTGTTCTTTATTTCTGCAAAAACCTCGGCCTCTTCGTTTTCTGGGGCAATGGCTCGCCTCGCCGAAGAGGGTAGGAATGTGGGCGACCCGAGAGGCGTGCTCGGCCGTTGGCACATGCTTGCCCGCTAGTAGCCGAGAAATGCCAGTAGCTGGGCACCTTCCGCTGGTAGACCGTAATTAAGTGGTCAACTGGTAGTTCGTAGGTGTCGGGAATTGCCCCGAACACCGCCAGTATTAATTCTTAGTTCGCGATCCAGCTGCGGACGGACTATATTCGCCTTTCAGTGGCCTACCCTCGCGTTGAACTGGCTGAAGCGAGCCATACAATGTACGGGACATATCACTAATCGCGACTGTTTGTTGCAAGATTCAGTTAAACTTCTTGACTTCTTCCCACCTCCGATCTAGGATGGTCAAAGGCAAAGCGTCGACACGAGGATAGCGGTCACACGGTCAAATTCCAGCGCGTTCAGGGCAGTCAGGCCAGTCAGGGCATCTCCAGGCGGCCGTCGACTAATTATGCCGAGCTCCAGCACAAGGCTTCTCCACAGCGCGCTCTGGGCTGCTGTGGCGGTGGTGGCGTCGGACCCATCGAGCCCATCGAGCCCATCGAGCCCATCGAGCCGCGAACAACCCCACGTTGCGACGGAGGTCACGCCTGAACTAGAGAAGCGTCACGTGCTCTGGCGGCGAAAATGCGAAATGCATTGGAAATCAACCCAGCGCATGCAAAGACCGGTTCTAGCGCCCCACGGAGCCCTCGCACCCTCTGCACCCTCTCGCTGCAAAACGCCACCGCCAACCAATCCCTTTCTCGCCGCTTTCCCGCCTTTGCCTTTGTGCCCATCCACATCCAAGTCATCTGCCAGGCCCTACTTCCTTTGCTCAGCGTTTGCAAAGAACGTCCCTCTTTCTTCTTTGTTTCTACCATCGCTCGACCCCGAAACTCGATCTCTCGACCCCGCGGAGTTCCATCCTATCTCGTCGCGGTGGAAATCTACCCAATCTCGTTATCTGCTCGATCTGCTGATCCTCGCCGACGTCGCCGAGCGTGCATCGACCACCCAGACCACCCAGACCACCCAGACGCATCACGACCACCCCGGATCACGAGCTTGTTCTCTCGTCCCCGCTGCCACCATGTCTACCGCCGCCCGACGCCGCTTAATGCGCGATTTCAAGGTACGTGACTGCTTCTCTTTCTCCCTTCCTCTCTTCCTCCCTTCCTCTCTTCCTCGCCGATAAGATGGCACGCTGGGCATGCTGCCTCGCACACACCACGACCAATCTCCATTCTAATCTCCATCCGCAGCGTATGCAAACAGATCCGCCGGCCGGCGTCTCCGCATCGCCCATCCCCGACAATGTCATGACGTGGAACGCGGTCATCATCGGCCCCGCCGACACGCCCTTTGAAGACGGCACCTTCCGGCTCGTCATGACGTTTGACGAGCAGTACCCGAACAAGCCGCCGTCGGTCAAGTTTCTCAGCACCATGTTCCATCCCAACGTGTACGGGACGGGCGAGCTGTGTCTCGACATTCTGCAGAACCGGTGGAGCCCAACCTACGACGTGGCCGCCGTCCTAACGAGCATTCAGAGGTGGGCCGTGATAGACATGCCGAGTTGAAGCCGGGGAGCGTCGGGAGCGCAGGAGCGCAGGAGCACAGGAGCACAGGAGCACAGGAACACAGGAACACAGGAACACATTTGCTAACTCGTAGCCAGTCTCTTAAACGACCCCAACACCAGCTCACCAGCCAACGTCGAGGCCTCGAACCTGTACAAGGACAGCCGCAAGGAGTACCACAAGAGAGTCCGGGAGACGGTGGAGAAGAGCTGGGAGGACTGAACGGAGAGCGGACAGCGGAGGGCGGACAGCGGAGAGCGGACAGCGGAGCGCGGAGCGGCCGCAACACAACACGCATGCATCGATACCACATGGCGCATTATTCCAGGACGGGGCAAGACGAGCCTCGCCCTGTATTGTTCTTTTTTTGCCTTTGCCTTTTGCCTTTTGCCTTTCACCTTTTGTCTTTTACCCTTGCCGTTCGCGTTTGTTTTCTGCTTTCTGCTTTCGCGCTGCTTGTTTCCCCTTTGCTTCCCTGCCACAGTCTCGTCTCTCCGCGTCCTGTCGACTCTCGTCGACTCTCGGACCGGTGACGGTGCTCTCCGTTCTCCGTCAACTCCTTTTCGACAGCCACACACCGGCGTTGGCTAGGACCGGAGGGCACGGATACGACCGGACCGGACCATATACGGCTTGGACGACGGGATGCGGCATACAGCGACGCGGTCCACGGCAGCTTTTCTCGGCTTCGGCTCTTCTCGGCGTTTCATAGGGCATCCTCTCCTGGGCGGGCGTGCGCGGACGTGATGCAGTACGGTGCTGTCGGGTTAATGAGATTTCACTCTTAATATTACTTTGGATACCGCTCTTCTGCCGTAATGTGTGATATGTCGCTATCGCTGGTTCCTGCAGGGCCGGTGGTGGCACAGCATTTGCTAGCATATGCTCCATCCGCTCCTAAACCGTGCCTGGAAAAGAAACAAATTAACCGGCAGGCCCTCGCAGGTCCTGTCTACCGAAACACGCCATCTGGCCACCAGCTGCCCTTTCTGCTAGCGCGTCGAATGCTCTCCATGGCATTTTGTAGCGATTATTAGTTGAGGTGGTCAGGGGAAAGCGGCCGCCAAATTGAGACACACCACTGTCCAATACTGACCGATGGGCCAGGCCACGCCAGTCAGGCCAGGTCCTCTTTGCCCCAGGCGCGCCGGCACTAGCAAGCTGCGCTAGCGCTGTTCTGCTCCTCTACACGGTACGGAGCAATAGGGGGCCCTGGCACAAAAATGCGCTAGAAAAGTAAATAAATGAGCAGCCAGTCGAGCCAGTGTCGTCTGCATCTCGAGCGTATCTTACACCGCCTGAGCGCCCGCCCCAAACGCGACACCAGGCCACCAACCCGTCAACACCAGCGCTTCCCCCTCCCCCAATTTTATTATCTTCATCCCACAATCGCGACGCCTCGTTTCCCCTTTCCGCCCGACCACGCAGCAATCCCCCTCCGCCACTCCATGCCAGTCGCTCTTTATTTGTTGTTGCGTCAATAGAAGCCCATAGACTTTGCTTGCATCACGCCTTGTTTCCTTCGCCCGGCCCCAGACGATACAGACGACTGTGGGCTCGACACCGCCTTTCGATTGCCTCTGCCTTGTTTCGTCACTTTTCCTTTTTCCTTTTTCCGTTTTCCTTTTTCTTATTTTTCCTTTCCCCCTTGTTTCTATTTTGCCTTGTCGTCCATCCTCGCCAGTCACGTTTCAGAACGACCCCCCCCCCCCGGTCTTCGACCGCGACCCTCGTGCCTCAGGCCCCCCCCCTCCCCTTCGCGTCCGTCACCCTTCGGCATTGTCGTTCACGTGAAATCCGACCGAGAGGAGCTCTCTTTTTTCCCCTCTCCTCGATCCTTGTCCTTTCAGATCTGATATCGCGACTTGATCGTTCTTCTCTCGTCCACGACTACCAGCGGACCGAGCTCCGCGACACCCCGACAGTGGATGACCGTGGCATCTGCCATCACGACGACGCCCATCCCTCTCTCGCCAAGAGGCTCCCAAAGAGCCATCCTCCCCCCATAACCCCGACGGCGACACGACGACGACGACCGTCACCGCCACCATGTCGTCTGTAAACAGCATCAAGGTCGTCGCCCGGTTCCGGCCGCAGAACAAGGCCGAGCTCGACTACGGCGGCCGGCCGATCGTGCGGTTCGACGGCGATGACACCCTGACTATTGACGTACGTA
Organism: Sporothrix dimorphospora; assembly: GCA_021397985.1. Classification (NCBI taxonomy): domain Eukaryota; kingdom Fungi; phylum Ascomycota; class Sordariomycetes; order Ophiostomatales; family Ophiostomataceae; genus Sporothrix; species Sporothrix dimorphospora. Next base: position 48,134 of record WOUA01000006.1, on the reverse strand, counting down.
TGCGCGGCGGGATCGCTGGAGGGAGGAGGACGGGACTACGACGCGTAAAGAGGCAGAAGAGAGACAAGAAAGACGGCCGGGAACGAGAGTGACGACAGCGGCCACGTATCCCTGTCATTGGACGCGACTAACCGTGATGCACCTCATCTAGTCGCGAGAAGCGCAGGGCTCCTTCACCTTTGACCGCGTTTTCGACATGAACAGCGCGCAATCCGACATCTTCGACTACTCCATCAAGTCCACTGTCGACGACATCCTCAATGGCTACAACGGCACCGTCTTCGCCTACGGCCAGACAGGCGCCGGCAAGTCCTACACCATGATGGGCACCAGCATCGACGACACCGATGGCCGCGGTGTCATCCCGCGCATCGTCGAGCAGATCTTTGCCAGCATCCTCGCCAGCCCGGCCACCATCGAATACACCGTGCGCGTCAGCTACATGGAGATTTATATGGAGCGCATTCGCGATCTGATGGCCCCGCAGAACGACAACCTCCCCGTCCACGAGGAAAAGAACCGCGGCGTCTACGTCAAGGGCCTGCTCGAAATCTACGTGTCCAGCGTCCAGGAGGTCTACGAGGTCATGCGCCGCGGTGGCAACGCGCGTGCCGTCGCCGCCACCAACATGAACCAGGAGTCGTCCCGCTCGCACTCCATCTTTGTCGTCACCGTCACCCAGAAGAACGTCGAGACCGGCTCGGCCAAGAGCGGCCAGCTGTTCCTCGTCGATTTGGCCGGCTCCGAAAAGGTCGGCAAGACGGGCGCCAGCGGCCAGACGCTCGAGGAGGCCAAGAAGATCAACAAGAGTCTGAGCGCCCTCGGCATGGTCATCAACTCGCTCACGGACGGCAAATCCTCCCACATTCCCTACCGCGACTCCAAACTCACCCGCATCCTGCAAGAATCGCTCGGTGGCAACAGTCGCACCACGCTCATCATCAACTGCTCGCCCAGCTCCTACAACGATGCCGAAACACTGAGCACCCTGCGCTTCGGCATGCGCGCCAAGTCGATCAAGAACAAGGCGAAAGTCAACGCCGAGCTCAGCCCGGCCGAGCTCAAGCAGCTGCTCGGCAAGGCCAAGACCCAGATCACCACCTTCGAGACGTACATGGGCAACCTCGAGGGCGAAATCCAGCTGTGGCGTGCCGGCGAGACCGTGCCAAAGGAGAAGTGGGTGCAGCTCATATCACGGGAGGGCAGCGGCCCTGCCTCGTCCTCCTCCGCCTCGGGAGCCGCGGGAGCCGCGGGGGCTGGCCCTGCTGCCGCCGCTCGCAGTTCGGCCGCGACCCCGGCAAGGCCGTCCACGCCGTCGCGCCTCGTTCCCGAAAGCCGGTCAGAAACACCGGCGATCTCGGAGCGGGCGGGCACACCATCGCTGCCAATGGACAAGGACGAGCGCGAAGAGTTTTTGCGGCGCGAAAACGAGCTGCAAGACCAGATCGCCGACAAGGAGAACCAGGCGGCGCTGTCCGAGAAGCAGCTCGCCGAGGCCAAGGAGGAGCTGCAGATCGTCAAGGAGCACGACAGCAAGCTGGGCAAGGACAACGAGCGCTTGACAAGCGACAGCAATGAGTTCAAGATGCAGCTGGAGCGCCTGATGTTCGAGGGCAAGGAGGCACAGATCACCATGGACGGCCTGAAGGAGGCCAACTCGGAGCTGACCGCGGAGCTGGACGAGCTGAAGCAGCAGCTGCTCGACGTCAAGATGAGCTCCAAGGAGACGACGGCGGTGCTGGACGAGAAGGAAAAGAAAAAGGCCGAGAAGATGGCCAAGATGATGGCAGGCTTCGACCTGGGCGCCGACGTGTTCAGCGACCAGGAGAAGACCATTGCCGACGCCATTGCCAGCATCGACGCGCTGCACGAGATCAGCAGCACCGGCGACCCGGTGCCACCCGACGACCTCAAGGCGCTGCGGGCGAAGCTGGTCGAGACACAGGGCGTGGTGCGCCAGGCCGAGCTGTCGGCGTACAGCGCACAGTCGAGCGAGTCCGAGTCGCGGCGGCGCGCCGAGCTCGAGTCCCGCCTGGCGGCGCTGCAGCAGGAGTACGATGATCTGCTGACGCGCAACCTGGGCCCCGAGGATGCCGACGAGCTGCGCGCGCGGCTGGAGGCGTCGCTGTCCGACCGCCAAGAGGCCCAGCAGGCCCTGCTCGAGGACCTGCGCGTCGACGTCAACCGCAAGGCGAGCGAGAACGAGCGCATGCGCGTCGTGATCGAGGACCTGCAGCGGCAGCTCAAGGCGGGTGGTGGCGGCGCGGCAAACGGCGCCAGCGGCGCTCTCGGCGGAGGTGCCAGCCCGGCGGCCGCGACCATGGCCAACGGCAAGACGGTGGCGCAGCAGATGGCCGAGTTCGACACGATGAAGAAGAGCCTGATGCGCGACCTGCAGAACCGGTGCGAGCGCGTGGTGGAGCTGGAGATCTCGCTCGACGAGACGCGCGAGCAGTACAACAACGTGCTGCGGTCCAGCAACAACCGCGCGCAGCAGAAGAAGATGGCGTTCCTCGAGCGCAACCTCGAGCAGCTCACACACGTGCAGCGCCAGCTCGTCGAGCAGAACTCGGCGCTCAAGAAGGAGGTCGCCATTGCGGAGCGCAAGCTGATTGCCCGCAACGAGCGCATCCAGAGCCTCGAGAGCCTGCTGCAGGACAGCCAAGAGAAGATGGCCCAGGCCAACCATAAGTACGTTGACCCGTTTTCCGATCTGTATTGTTTTCCTCATTGCTAACTTCTCCCCCCCCCCCTTTTCAGATTCGAGGTCCAACTGGCCGCTGTCAAGGAGCGCCTCGAGGCCGCCAAGGCCGGCAGCACACGCGGGCTGGCGTCGCCGACCAATGCCGTCGGCGGCTTCAGCTTCTCCGGCAGCCGCATTGCCAAGCCGCTGCGTGGCGGCGGCGGTGCTGATAGCGCACCCTCGGCCAACCCTACGGTGGCGAACCTGCAGGCCAGCGAGAATAAGAGATCGAGCTGGTTTTTCCAGAAGTAGTCCTTGTCGTCCACGGTGTCACCACCCTCGCTCGGCCTCCCTCGTATGTGCTCGTTAACATCTTGAATACCCTCCTCTTCTCCCCTCTCCGCCTTTACACCCTCATCCTACCTCTTTTTCTCGCCTGTTCCGCTTTCATCGACGCGTCGTTTTTACTGGAGTTTACTACGTTATGCCCCCCCCCTACTTCCCTCTTGGTCCTCCACAATCGTGCAGTCACCACCTCCCTCCCCGGCCCGGATGTGTTCTCATTTCTTCTTTTCTTATCAGTATATAACGAGAGGCGGGGTAAAAACTTGTGGGTTCTTTTTGTTATTTTCTTCATTTACATAGAGGGCCTTCTTTTTATAACATTACCACGAACATTGCACAAGCAGAAAAAAATCCAGAGTTAAAAAAAAATTAAGATAAAGATTGACAAGTAATTTTTGTTCCTGAAACAAATAAATCTATAGAGGGGATATTAAATAAGTCTCCCGCGAACCTATATCCAAGGAACACCTATATAGAGAACGAAGAGTTTGCACTTGGCTTTTCATCTTGCTGGCAAAAGAGACAATTGCCTTGATTACGACTGGAAGATACTCTGTAACGGCACGCCCCAGTACCAGCCGGCAACCACCATCGCGCTGACGCTCATAATGACGGCCATGAGGAAGTTGACGTCATTGTTGTCCAGCAGGTCCCAGCCGTTCTCGACCACACGGCTCGCCGGCCGGGCCTCCTCGCTCTTGTTGTTGTGCCCGCGACGGCCGGCCTCCTCCGACACCAGCACGCGTATCCCGCCCTCGCCCTCGACAATCTTGCCGGTCCGCGTGTCCCGCACCGACCGCTGCAGCAGGCCGCCCAGCACCGAGTCCAGCAGGCTGCCGAGCAGGCCCCACAGCACCAAAAAGGACATGAGCGCGCGGTGGTCGGCACCCGACCAGGCGGCGGACGCCGACGCGGCCGCAGTGCCAAATAGCAGCGGGTTGCGCGTAGTGTCGCTCGTGCACAGCGGCAAGAAGAGCATGGCGGCCGTAACAACGACAATGGAGCCGAGCAGGCCGGCGGCAAGGCCGCCCAGGGTGACGCCGCCGTTGGTGCCGCGAGGCACCTTGCGCAGCGTCGGTGACGTGATGAGGCGCGGGGTGGAGCGCGAGAGGATGCCGAGCTCGCTCGAAAAGGTGTCGGCGGCGACGGCGGCGTAGTTGGCAATGATGCCGATGACGAGCAGGTCGCCGCGCCAGGCGTAGCAGAGGCTGCCGAGGGTCTCGAGGTTCGTGTTGGCGGCAGCGGCGACAGCGGCATCGCCGCCGGCATGGAGGTCGACCAGGACCTGCTTGCGCCGGTGCAGCTGGTAGGCGTGGAGGAGGGTCAGGACGGATGCGACGAGCGAGTTGGCGAGAACTGTGTAGAAAGGGCTGTTAGCGCATGTGCATGGAGACGAAGTGAGGCTACAAGAGCACGTCGGATGAACGCACCCTGAACATGCGTCCGCGGCCCCTCGCCGCCGTCGCTGTTCGCCCCTCCTTTCGCCGGCAAGGTCAGCTGGGACTTGACTCTCTCCTTGACGTGCGTCACGCGCGAGCCGGCGAGGAAGAAGACGGCCAGCAGGACAAAGGGCAGATTCCACGGATGGACGGCGTGGGCAATGGCGGTCAGCGTCGCGGCGAAGATGCCGGAGGGGGTAAGGCTCTTCTTGCTGTAGGCGCGGTAGACGAGCGCCAGCGTGGCGGGGATGGCGATGACCGGCTTCATGATGGCGATAGTGATGGTGGTGGTGATGGTGATGATGGTGGTGATGGTGGTGATGGTGGTGATGGTGGTGACGGAGGTGACGGAGGTGACGGAGGTGGGTGCTATGCCGGTGTGGGAAGGATGGCGATGGGATGCGGGTGTGGGCCGGTGGTTGTTGAGGAAGAGGAAGAAGCAGAAAAGAGCATGGCGCTCATCTGTTGGCCTCTTTTCCTCTTTTTTCAAAGTCTATGGCTGTTGGCGAGGAGGAGCTCAGCTGATCCTGCGTAAGCTTCGGCTTAGGTGAGGTTGGGAACAGGTAATGAACCAGCAAGAAAATGCGGATGCGACCTTGGAATGGAGTACTACGGAGTACGTCGTACTTGCGAAGGACGAGGAAGGAGCCAATGACGCTTTCCAATGCTCCGTACCAAGGGGCGGCCGTTTCGGGGGCATCATGCGCTAAAAGAGAGCCTCTTCTGCAGCTGCCACAGCTCTTCACAGTGGAGAAACAGAGCTCGGAAAACCCCGCCATTTGCTGTCTATGGCGCATTTAGGGGGCGGATTAGGGCGGTTTGGATAGGCCATGGCCATTGGGGGCGGTCTTGGCAAGCACTTTACGGGCGCTGGGGCGTCTCCACGTCGCGCGCCAACGCGGGCGAGCTCTCCACGCCGCAGACCGTGTTTGGCATTGGTTGTATCTTGTTCTCTTGTGTTCCTGTTGTCGTCGTCGCTGCTCGGATTTGATTGCAAACGTTCCTTTCGCTTTTCTCAAGTCCGACCTTTGCTATCTATCGTTTTGAGTTGTGTCGGTTGCGCCTTCCCTACCTATCGCCGCCCGATCAACAGCACCGACGGGAGACGCGTCGCTCCTTCCTCCACGGCTCAGCGCGTCGCGGCAGGCAGCCTTCGGACGAATCCTCGCATTCACGCCCTTCTCTCCAGCTTGCTCCGAATCTCCTATCACGCAAAGGAGCCACTCCAATTGACCGCAACATCTGCATACACACACACTCAGACCCCACACCCTCACCCTCACCCTCACCCTCACCCTCGCCCACACCCTCGCCCACACCCTCGCCCACACCGAAGGCACCTCGTCCGAACACAATTCACAGCAATGGCCGACCGGAAGCGAGCGTATCCCGACGCGGACGGCGGCGCCGGCAAGCTGGCCAAGAAGACCAGTGGCAGTGACGTGGCAGCATCCAAGGCCAAGAAGAAGAGCAGCAGCGCGGGGGGCGTGCCGCCCAAGGGCCAGGACCAGGAGGGCAATGTGTACTGGGAGGTATGTGGCCAATGTGCCTGAACGAGCGAGAATGGACAACCGTGAGACCAGGCGAATACTGACACGTTGGTGACACAGCTGTCCAAGATGCGGCGCATCGGCATTGCGCACTTTCGGAGCACGACGCTGATCAACATTCGCGAATACTACGAAAGCGGCGGCCAGATGCGGCCAGGCAAGAAGGGCATCTCGCTCTCGCTCGACCAGTACAAGGCCCTGATCCGGGCGATCCCCGACATTAACGCCGAGCTGCAGAAGGACGGCGTGGCGGTCAGCGACGCGGACGACGACGACGCCGCCGCCGCCGATGCGGGCGAGGGCCCGTCTGTGGCCCTGGCGGTCGCGGCGCCGAGGAAAGAGAAGGCCAAGGCGCCCAAGAAGTCGAACATCGAGGCGACCTCGGACGAGGACTCCAGCTAGGCGGCGTCCGACAGGGTGAAAGATACGCAGTGATATCCTGACGGGAGACGGTAGATGCGAGCCGATGCTGTGACGGCTGTGATGCCCGCTGTCGGGGTTGAAAACCGTCGGAGTACGGTATCTAGTTTCGAGCCTTTGTCGTTTGAAGGGCGCGTCCATGTGGCGCGGCCGTGTGGTTGCATCTAGGCAGCTGCGTGCATCCTGCGTCATATTTGTTTTTATGTTTATTTGCTTTTATGTTTCATTCAAACTGCTGTATTTACCAGAGGTTCGCAGCGGCCTCACACGGACGGTCATTACTATCATGGTCAGCATCGCGGCGTCAATTGAGTCCACCAATTCCTTCCAGCCAGGCCCCAGTCTGACACATAACCCATTCGTCGTATGGCCGATGCGAATGCAGCCGCATAACGCTGCGATTTCACCATAACGCCGTCTGGACGATCTTGACCAGCGTCACATGGTACCTCTGACAAGCGTCTGTGTGACGCTCGGCACTCTCGACAACGGGGCAGCTTCCAGGCGTTCAGAAGCAGACACTGACGCACGATACACCACAACCAAGCGCGGAAATACGAGCATTTTGTCGGGCGCCTGAAACAACCTGCCAAATGCGTTGGCTCGGAGTACGGATTATTAGCGGACGACTAGTGTCGAACGGCACGGGCGGCTCGATAGCTCGATAGCTCGACAGCTGCAGCAGACAAAGACAACGCGAGCGAAGGAACGAACAAGAGAGACAGCCGGCGGCCACCAGCGACAATCGGCGGGATGACGAAAGACGACGCTGCAGCTCGGCCCAGGCGTGGGATGTCCAGCGTTAGCTCGTGCGACCGAGCAAGCACCTCATAGCTCGTGGCTTTTGGTTGACCCGGTTCTGGTGTTTCTTGTTCTTTTGTTTCTTTCTCTTTCTCCCTCTTTTTCTCGTTTTCTTTCTCTCTGACTCCTTTCCCTATTCTCAAATCTTTTCCTCTCGTCGTGTCTTTGAATTCTCTCACATTCGTCTCAATCCCGCTCCAGATATATTTTGGCAGCTGGCGCGCATTCCCCTCACTCGCATATTCATCCCACCTTGGCCAGCGTAACCTTGCACAACCCACCTCGGCACAATATAAAAGACAGCACCACAAGCCAAACAGATCACAGGACTCTCACAATCCCCTCAGACGGGCAGAGTATTGAGAAAAGACCCGGAATACAGAAACCACATCACCAAATCATCTCAGCACACCACATCATCACCATGAAGGCCAACGCCCCCTCGCTGTTCCCCAACGTCAAGGTAGCTGCGCGCGTTATCGAGTACGCCGCCGCCAAGTCCAGCGTGCTGCCCGAGCCGCTGCTCAAATACCATGCGCAGATCCTCGAGCTCGAGCGCGCCAACCTGACCATCTCGACCTATCAGGCCCAGGCCCTCAGCTTCCTGGCCCAGCTGGCCGGCGCACGTCGCGGTATGTTCTTTCAAAGCCGCAATGACGTCTTCGGCCTCACCCCTCTCGCCAGCTTGCACAACTCGCTGACATCATTTTTGTAGTCCTCGAGATTGGCGTGTTCCGCGGCTTTTCGTCCATGGTCTGGTGAGTCACCAGCATCTGCAGCATCATGCAACATCGGAGGAGCCATGGACACACTGCTAACCTGAAATCAGGTCGCATGCCGTCGGACCGAACGGCAGGGTGACGGGCCTGGAGTTTTCTCCCGAGTACGCCGAGGCCGCCCGCAAGGGCTTTGCCCAAGTCGGCATCGATAATGCCGAAGTCATTGTCGGCGATGCTATTGAGACGTGAGTCAGAGAGGCGCATGGCAGCTGTTTCGGAGGGGCCATACTGACATGCTCGCAGACTGGACGCCCTCGACCCCGAGGAGCCGTACGATCTCATCTTCATCGATGCCCAAAAGTCGGGCTACCCGACCTACCTGCAGACGATCCTCAAGAAGTCGGAACCGGATGCCATCCGCCGCCTCCTGCGGCCCGGCGGCTTGATCGTGGCCGACAATGTGCTGCGCCGCGGCCTGGTCGCCGACGAGAGCGACGACAACCCAGAGGTCGCCGTGGAGGCCGATCTCATCAAGGAGGGCGGCGGCTACCGCACCGACAAGGACCTGGACGCCCTGCGCGAATTCAACACGGCGCTGGCCGAGGACAAGCGCATCGACACCTGGCTAGTGCCGCTATACGACGGCGTCGGCCTAGGCCGTCTGCTGGACTAGGCGAGCAGTGCTTGGCATCTCGATGGAGTTGGACAGGAAGGAGGAGCGCGATGAGAATGGAAAAGGCAAGTGGAAATAAGACACGAGCATGTCTTACAAGCAGAAACGGCCCTACTACAGGCCATGAAAGGATAGGATTATGAAATTGAAATAATGCCTTTCACGAACTTTCGGTCCAGCACATGCGGCAGAGAGCCACATGGTGTCCGGGTTTTTCCACATTGTGGTGCAGCACTGCGTGATAGGTCGTGCGGGTAGCTTTTGCTTTTGTGAAATCATTGCACGAGTTGATGCCGGCAGCAACATGCGCAGCAAGGACAGCGTCCACGTTGCTTTTTTGTGTTACTTTTTGTCCCTCTCTTAGCAGTGCGTTGCGCATTTGTGTAATGTAACAAGTGCTATTGTCGGACTCTAGATGCCTCTCACGATGAGACGCGTCTGTCTTTGCCGTCCTGCTTCCATGAACCAGTAATTGCCAGTACCCAACGACGAGCGGTCTAAGTGTGATGCACGACACGTGAGGGTCCTGACCGACATTTTGTTTCTTTTGCCTTCGTCCAGTCGTTCTTCTCGCCGCGCGCTCCGTGGCCGTAGACAGAGGTAGCCTCCCGCGTGCACACCCCTCACGCATGTCGATGCGTTGTATCTGTGTAGCCAACAAAGAGAGTTGGTGGTCATCACACCCTGGCTACGGTTGGTAATCATCTCGGAAGCTTTTCCGGAGTTCATGGTGCTTTTTCCTGCCTTCTGCTCTCTCGTACCTGGCACAAATATAACCTTACGGGCAGAACCTTCATATTTGTCTCCGTCTCTTCTTTCTCGATCTGATATTTTTGCCCGAGTGGGGCCGCATATTGGCCGCGGCGATGGACAGGAGACAGAAACGCCTCGTCCGTAGAAGAACTCCCCATCGGTGCGTTTCCGATCTTCTTTTCTTTGTTTTCCTTTTCGTGCTAGGTGGCGGAGTATCCTGTCTGCAGCAAGCCGTGAATGCACGGCGCAACGGCGTACCAGTGGTTGCCAGAGGCCGGTGTACGAGAAGCATATTCCACGGCGTCGCACGGCAGGCAAGATACTAGAATAAAAATTAGAAAGGGGGGATAGAGCGAAAAGAAGAAGAAAAGAACAAAGAAGGAAAAACGAGCTGGCGGTGGCATTCCGCCACTCCGCAAAGAGACTCGGGTATGTGCAGAGATGTATGCGTTGTCAATATCTCACCGTGGGACAGACGAGGCACACAGCTGTAGGGCTCGAACATTGTATGATGGGATAAAAGCAGAGAGCAGGAGTCTTATCTTTATTATTTTACATAATAAAAATAAGAACCTTTTTTTCTGTCTGTGTTCTAGCATCAGACTTATTTTATATCAATTTTTATATATAAACAAATCATCAAAACATATCTTGTGTCAGATGTAAAAGTTTCAACAAAACATTGTTATTTACTTAGAGTATTTATTTTGAATAAGTAAAAAAAAAACCGTCTCTAAAATAAACCTAGGCGAACACACCCTTGTCCTTCACATTTATTTTCTCATTTAGCCTTTTCTTTCTTCTTTATTTTATTTGGCCGCATTTTAGCTATCCTGTATCCTCCATAGCGCTCAGAGTAAACAAAGTTCGAAAGCCGCCAAGAAAGACGGCTGCTTGCATCGGACCTATTTCTTATTAGTGTCTCTTTCTTCCTTTATCTCTCTTGCCTGCTTCTATTTTCTATAGGAGCTTGCCCTTGGAATACCACGACCTCAGCATTGTTTTGGTGTACAATCGCAAAATCTGATGCCCCTGCCCTCAAGCTGGTTTCGGTGGCTTTGTCGTGGCTTTGTCGTGATTTCAGGTTGTAAGGAATATGACTGGACGAGAAGATATTACGATATTAAAAAAAGCAAAGAAAAGAAAGACGCGCAGGCCGAGGATGAGCTGAAATGAGAGGACGAGATTACGATGGGCGTTCAGCCTCAAAATGTTCCGCTGCGAGCCTGTCAACTGCATCAACGGTTCCGTATTTGTAACAAAGCGCATGGAGATATCTCGAAAAAATTGACAAACAAACCAAAAAGAACGAAAAGCATACACAAGCGGGCGCTCATGGGCATTGGCCACATCCCAAACCACTGAAGGCCGGAATCAGGCGTGGGATCTCTACCCACAGCCTACCAACAGAGGGCATGAGACGGTATTCACTTCACTGCCAAGTCTCCACCGAGCACCGGCCGGGCCGCCGGTCACGAGCCGTCTCCGCCTTGCGCTCTCCGTACCACTCGCGTTGTAGAAAAGGATGAGAGGGTCCTGCCCGCGCGTGTCGCGCGCCGTGTCCGACTCGAACCTGCCCGTGCTTACAGCAATAAGGCACATTTTTTCTGTCGTCTCTTGCAGATGACCAACCGCTGCACAGATCTACCCGACACTGACCAACTGTGGCGATATCCAACGTGCACCTGCATTAAATCGTAAAAGTGTATGCATGCCGGACGGTACAATGCTCAGTGTTTCTGTTTGTGGTGCAAAAAGTAGATTTGCATCCATATCCAATGCGCTGGCAGAGTGAACAGTGGAAACCCAAAGAAAAAAGAAAAGATACATCGTACGGAGGAAAGACACGGAGCACTTGCAAGATACCTTGCACTCGGAGGACAGGCCAATATTTCCCCCTGCATATGTACCAGGGGTGCCATTCTTTCTTCTTTTCCATGCCTGCTCCTTTATTTTTATGGAGAAACGGAGGTGGCCAGAACACGACCCTTCCTCGTCCTTCTTGGTTTTTGGCTGCTTTTCTTCGCGCGAATGACTCCTTGGACCGGCTTGCATGAAGAGACAGAGAGGGAAAATGGGACATGGGGGTTACATTTCTTATGGGTACATTGTGCGTCTGCCCCGTTCTCACGTTGTTTTTCTGGTCTCTGATGCGTGTCTCGTTTCTTCTTCACCGGACGCGCGATGCTACACTAACTAGTCCCTCTCTTGTCCCTGTCCTGACAGGGGAAAGAGAGCAAAAAACGTGGGCGGACGGAGCAGATGTGAACCAGGAGCTCACGGCAGCGATGTCCTTCGTGGCGAGGGGGCGTTGTTGGTGTTGTTGCGAGAAGATTGCCGTGAGAGTGCCTGAGTGCCTGCGCTCTCCGCCTGGCAAGTTTCGATCAGAACTTTGTAAAATATTATCCTGGATGAGCGTCCCCCGCCCTGCCCCTCGCCTCTGTGCCTCCCCTTCCATGCCCTGCGATCTTCGCCACGCGCACTTCCAAGCCTAGAGGGGTTTGAAACAATGGTTTACGAATACGGAGAGGGAAGGAATGTGTTTGAGAACGAAGATGGGGGGGGGGGGGCAAGGCAAGGCACAGAGAGGGAGCAGAAATATAGAAGACTAAAATAAGAATCAAGAAATACGGAGCATTGCGTTGTCTCTCCCAGAGCCAGACGTCTGACGAAATGTGCATGGAAGGGATGGAAGAGAAGAAGCGCTTCGGCGAAGGAAACTTGGCGATCAATCAATCGTGGCTAAATCGCGACAGTTAGACAGTCAGATACGGGCAGCGTTTCTCGTCCTTCGGCCGCGCAGGACCGAAGATCACCAAGCAGAAGTAACGCCTGATTACCTGCATTCCATTTTGTGTCTTTCTTTTCTTCTCTTGCTCTTCACATGCCGTCAATTTTGATCATCTGGTAAATTCTCCTTTTCATCCGAACTGTCTCGCTTCAAGATGACAGCCGTGGGCCTCGCCCTTCTAGATCTTTTTTTAGCTGCTGCATGTCTGGCTTTCGTTCTGTGGAATTATTCTACGTAGACTGACTATCTCGCCCTCTTTCTCGCTCTCCCACAGCGGTGGGAGAAGAGGGATGGGTAGACTGCATGCTGCAGCCATAGACTCTCCAGCGGGCGGAGAGGGTCGACGCAGTAGCAACGCGCGGATTACTGCCCGTTGCGACTGGGACCTGCAGAAGACGGACTCTTTCTCTCTCTCTGACATGCCCGTTGACAGACCGGAGAGCTTGGCATGCAGCCTCTGTCTGCCTGTCTTCTGCCTTTTTAAATTTATTCTTGCCACTTCGCTCTGCCCCGAGATCCGCCATACTCCACTGCAGTTGAAACCGGCCGTTGGATGCATTGTGCAGATGGGTTTTGTTCCACCTGCCGACACGGGGCCAGCGAAGTACTTACACCACTTGCTGGAGGATTTGGGGGAGGCTCCTCCCAGATCGACAGGCGTTTCCCACGACGAGTTAATACAATTTACGGTTTTGGGAGGCACCGCGATGAAAAACAAAAAAATCACAAAATTCACGAGGCTGGGGACCGGAACACTTATGAACACGCAATGGTGCGCAGTGAAGCCCGGCATCACCGGTTGATCTTCGGAGCGCTTTAGGGGAGAGAAAGGCCGCTTTGAGATTGTGTGAAGGTACGGCTTGTCTCAAGCACCATTGGCCATAAGTGACTTCAATGAGGCACTGTCTGTCAAATACACTTCAGTTTCTGAGCTTGGATCGCTTGTCAAAGCCAAAGGGCACGGAAGAAGTGCACGTATATTCTGGGGTCGGTTGACAAGAAACAATATCTGTGCTCAACAGCCTTTTTGATAGTATTTACGGAGTACACGGGCATCAAGTTCTTGCCAACCGCTCGGGCCTTTGACGAGGCTTTCGACGTACCTACAAAATACGTCGTACAGTGCCCCGTACTTAGTCCCTTTCTTCCGTCTTTCCTGAAAATGACGATGTGCTGTCATGGCGGGTAGCATAAAAGATTGCCTTGTTGAGATATGGCTGTTGCCCCCAATGATTACACTGTTCTGAAGCTGTTGCTCCGTCTCTCTATATTGTGTTCTGTTTTGTTTTCTGTCTCTTTCGTCGTACTCATTCCCCTCATCGCGCACTGACACCGCCCGAGTGCTCCCAGTTTCCATTCTGATCGTCATTACCGACAGCCAATGACACGCTCTGATGCAGGGAAAATGCACAACAGTATGCACTGCACCTACATGTTGGCACGAAGCGTCTGAGCGGACGGCATGTGCATAGAAAAAGAGGGAAAGAGGAGTCTGTGCAGAGACGTCGAACTCAAAAAAGGGAGAACGAGAGGGAACAGAAACGCAAGCTTACCATTTGGAAGTATACTTGTGAATAGGTTATGTTACGACGTAGACACGCTCGCACTCGAAAGACTGTGTCCAAGTACAAATGCACCCATCATCGTGCTATACAAAACTACTATTTAAACTCTGCCTGGATGCTGGGAGTACTCCGTAACACAAGAGGCGCTGCGTTCGTCGAGTAGAGTGCAGAGAGACACAGATCGCCGGCCACACGACCGAGAGTCGGTGTCTCTCTCTCCCTGCCCTGGCTGCCCAGGTTGTCCAGGCCACGAGCATCAGAGGCAGGGCCGCAGAACTATTGGGAAAGATTGAGAAAAATTGGTAAAAATCGGAAAGAACCAGAACCAGGATACGATGCACACAGTTGGAAAGGCGGGGAAGGGATGGCGCAAAAACAGAAATATTGGCCATGGCCCGTCTGCAAGGAGATCCTGTGTTACCACACGGACAGGGAACACCCTTCCAGAAGGAAAGGAAAAAGAGCAGAAATGGAAGCAGACGGCATTGAGAATGTGACTGTTCCCGTAGGAAGTTACGGCATGGCATGGCGCCCTGAGCCAGATAGGGAGGGTTCAGCGCCATGAACGCCTGCCCCGGCCGCAATGTGACTATCCCAGCCTCTTTATTTTTGTGAACTTGTACGGAGTACGGAGCAGGTGTGCTCTTGCTGTTGCTGATCTGTGCACGACGAACAGGACACGACGAAGTGAAGACAAATTTCGGCAAGACTGCATCGTCCACCACGCCATCACCAGATGCAGCATGGTCGAAGTTCAGATTCGAGCACCGAAGCAGCCGGACTGTGCGCTTAGAAGTTGCTGGAGACAAAACTGATAGAGAAGGCGGTTTGAGGTACTACTTGTACTTGAAGAATTGGAGAACACACGATGCCCCTGCATTGTCCGTCGCTGCTGTCGAAAAAGGGAAAGGCTCGCGATGCTGGCTTCCCCATACGGAGTAGGACGAGCAGCTCTCACACCCCTGGTCGCTCTTCCTACGAGATATCAAAATGGAACTTGATGGAGCTTTGACGCCGAGTCCGCCATACGAGCTCTCTTCGTCCTCTCTCTTCCTCCCGGCCAGTGCTTCACGATGCAATATCGCGCTCCCTTCCCAAGAGCGCCTTTCCTTGCCGTGCACGCCAGGTCCATTGCACTGACTAGCAGGGGCCAAGGCCCGCCACTGACTCTCGTCTTGTGCGTTCGCTGAGTTTCTCTGGCTGCCGTATTCTCGCGCCTTGAACTGCTCTTGTTGTTGTCCTTTCAAGAGTGCACGTTCGATGCGTAAGATCCTTGTACAAGTTCGACATACGGACTAGAGGATGCCAGCTGGCCTGGCCGGGCTGTCTGCTTCGAGAAAGATTGTCCAAGAGATCGCACGAGATTGTCCCCAAGAATTGCCCGAAATGATCGCCTCGAATCCGGCCTCCTTTGCTGTCTCTCCGTCTTGATCCAGGTTGACGTGCTTCACAGCTGAACCGGCCCGGCCTCGTAATCGCAACCCCTGGAACGATGGGCGACATGGTATTCCAAATGCAGGAAAACGAGAGGCAATCGACGGGTCAACCCAGAGAAATCCTCCCTCTGTCTTCATTTCTTCGATATCATCGCATGGCGCTTTCATACCCACTCGAGCCCCTCTCCACTCTGCCACTACCCCTGTTTTTAGTCGATTCTAGCACATCTTTTGCGTGCACCTATTTGTGTTAGTGCTGTCCCTAGCGGCCCTCCTGCCAGCCTTCGAGCCTTCCCATCGCCGCCCAGCCAATTTATTCTACGAACCATCGTGCCATCGCCTGTTTTTGGCCAGCGCCGGGTGGGTCTTGTCCTTCTTTTCGGGTTCTCCAAGTTCCGGTTCTTTTTGCGCCTGCGATTCTCCTCTTTGCCATATTTTGCGCGGCAGCCATATCTTACAAACAGGATGCTCTGCTGCCCAATTAGCACGTGCTCTGTCGCCTGCCTTCCCTCTCGAAGCCTTGGTGGTCGCTCTTTCCATCTTCGTGCAGCTTCGTGCAGCTTTTACCACTCGCACTTTCCACATCTGGATGGCCATTGGTGCCACAAAACGCAACCCCGGCTGAAGCCAGGCCCTCTCTGCTCACAGCCCTTTCCCTCCTCGGTCGACGCTAATCGGAAAGGGCAGATTGCCCTCTCCAGACAGGGGTCGTGCCCTCCCCTGCACAGTCGCTCTTGCCTTCCCCGAACATGCGTGCCCACTGCCCTGCGAGCCTGCCCACTCCGCTGCCCACCTCCAGGAACCATCAGACCCTTTCTGGGAAGGAGCGGTTGTGGGATTTGCTCCCTGGAAACTACTGAGGTGTGTACGGAGTACGGCGTACTGGATCGCACTGGACCGCACTGGACCGCACTGGACCGCACCTGCGTTTTCAGTTCAGAGTCCCTGGGTTTCTTCTCAGCTGTCTCGCACTTGTCTCTCAGTCCCCGTGGCTTTCGCCCCCCTTTTCTCAATGGCTCTTGCCAATTGAATGTCGGTTCCTGCCCCATCCTGCCGACTAGTGCACTGCACGCAGGCCCCACCCTGCACTCCATCACCTTTTCCCATCTTGACCTTTGACCCAACTTTTGGTCTTCCCCTATTTCCTCACCCCATTTATTTGTGCTCACGTCGCATGCCAGGCAAGCTCCCCTTTTTCCCATGCCTTCACGCGAAACAACCGTGTTGGTAGAGGAGAAGCGCAGTCGCATTTTGTTTTCCCTCTGGTTTTCTTCTGTCGAACGAGTCCAAGCAAGCGCAAGCGTTCCGGATCGGTAGCCACCTGCCATCTCTTGTCTCTCTTGGCTCTCTTTCTCTCTTTTCTCGTTTGCTCGATTTTCGTTCCTTTTTCGTCTCCCTTTTCCCCTTCTCCTACTCCGTACTTCGTATCCTTTTCTTCCTCTTTCTGATCCTCTTTTGCCTTCTTTGTCCCCTTACCTTTGTCTCTGGCGAACGGGAAGCAAGCACGCTGTCTCACCTGCACCTGTTGTCTCACTTTCTCTCCTTCGTCTCGACCGTTCTTCGCACCCTCACCCTGTCAGTGTCTCTCTTTTTTCGGCTTTTCTTTTCTTTCTTTCTTTGTTCTACTTCTTCGTCTTCTTCATCTTCTTCGTCGGCTTCGTCTTCTTCGTCTTGCCGTTTCTTCGCCGCCCTCTTTTTCACAACCGCCTATCTCGCATATCTCGCCCACTTTTTTCTTCGCAGTTTCGCTGCCCTCGTCCTCTCCCAGATGGTTGTCGGCCGAATCCCTCCCCCTCTCCCCATCCACGAGTGAGAGCCCCAGGTCGCCCGCCTACCGAACGCGGTGAAGATCGTCGAGTCCCTTCAGCTCCCCCCAGTCACAGCATCAGAATCGGGCCATATACACAACGGAAAGGGAAAATAGACACGAAGACGACATCAAAAGTAGCTTCCTTCCCGCCACCCCCGTCAATCGAGATTTTTTTACCCTCCTTTCCTCTCCACGACGTGCCCTCGCGCTTCCCCACGAGGTTCACTTTCGCATCCTTCGACATCGTCGACATCTTCGACATCTGTCATTCCTCCCTCGATTGTTTGCTGGTCGACAATGCGCCTGGCTTCGCGATAGCTGCAGTCCAATCCGGTATGTACTGAGGCTTTTCATTTCGTATTGTTGATTGTTTTCCCACTTGTTTTTGCCATTCAACGCGCCTTTCTTTGTTCTGCCCTGCCACCAGCACACCAACAACACAAGATATACCCGCACGCATACCCTTTGCCCCCCTTTCATCTGGACGCCTTGTCGCGCCGTTTGCCGGTCTGTTGGTTTGCTACCGACTCCCTCCTGCCTCACTCCATTGTTTCTCACGGCTGGACGGGACGCCCGCTGGCATGATGCAGACGACCCTTGACGCTGGACAATGTTGTGCACCTTCAAGACACCGCAGACGCCCTGGACGCCCTAGATAGAGCTGGGAGATGCAGGACGGGCGCGGGAGACGACAGCTCCAGAACGAAGCACAAGCGTCCATTTCCAACCGCTTGCGTCTTTCGTCTTTGCGTCCCGGTCAATTCCCATTGAAATTCCCATTCAAACGACTCTGGTGTGCGACCGTCCCAGGCAAGCCTCTCTAGACGCGCGACCTGCACATGTCCAGACGGATCTCCTGAATTCGCCCACTGAACTCGCCCACTGCATCAAGCATTTTCCACATGTACGGCACTTTCTGCTTCCCGTCTGAACGGCATCTGCGGTTTCTGTCCGTTCACCTCCCATCCTCCAGAGAGTGTCTTCCCCCGAGTAATTGCCTGCCACACCAAAGCTCTTGCTCGCAGACACCGGCTGTACTGTATTTCTTACAGCGCACACGCCTCATTCATTGGCTGCCATTTTGCATCTGATCGCCTTCTCTTTCCTCCGGGACCCATGGAACCCAGCTTTACCCAGGTCTATTTTCCCTGGCGATCATTATTCCCCCGTCCCCCGCGGCGTTTCCCTTATTTGTCTTTTTTTTGGCTGCCCTCTTTGTGTGCCCTCTGTTTCCAGCTTGTCTGGCCCGCCCCCATGTTCCTTGACGTGCTCTACCTTGGAGATTTCTCTTCCCCCCGTCCGCATGAACACGTTCTGCAAGCCTATCCGTTTCTGGCGGATCATACATGGCGGCCTATTTTGCCTTTTTGCTCTTCTTGAACCTGCCGTTTCAGCCTCCATATTATTCTTTTATTTTATTCTTTTCTCTTTTTTTCTCTCTTTTACCTTACGATCTATCCGGTCCATTTATTCTATATTGCAGCTACTAATTGTGTGTGTGCAGCCTGCAGCAGCCTACCGACCGCCTCGTCCGCTTTCTATTTCAGCCAGAAGAAACAAAAGCAGTAACAGCGGCATATTAGACGACAAACAAAAACAGGCACACGACCATTACAATTGGCATTTCCGACCGCTGCTCCAATTTCGTCCCGCCGTCTCTCCTTTTCAGATTCTCTTTTTATTAGCCTTGCTTTCGTGCGACCAGTTCCCCTCTTTTCTCGCACTTCTCATTTTCTACACCAATCCATCATCTCCGAGCCGCAAGCCACCGTCCGCTATAGACTCATCTCACTACGAGTACGCTCTGTCCTACCTTCTGCCACTGTCTTACAAGCAAGCGGAGCTCACTGGCCTATCGCCACGAGAAGGAACACAACCTAGTTTTTTTGCCTGGCACGAGGAATTTCACAGGAGGAAAAAAAAGGAAAGAAAAAAGAAAACGGAAAGAGGCCAGGGAGGGCTTGCAGTCCCAACGAAAGACGACAGCAATCGCGCGGAGCTGAGCGGACTAGGAAGCACTGCATTTCTGGCTGTACCCACCCCCAGCTTCGCCAAATCCCCTTCTCCTTCACGCCCGTTACCTTTCACGGGACGGGTTCTTTTTTTTTTTTTTTTTTTTAAAAAGACACGATGGCCTACCCTTCTTCTGAATCGGGGAGTTCATCCCGGCCTGCCTCCGGCATCACTTCAACTTCACAGAAAGCAAGATCTCGAGCACCAAGCATTTCGAGCGACCGCCCATCAACCATAGGCCACGGCCTGATGTCGCCGCCTCTGTCCATCTCGCCTGACGCGGCCTTTATTGCCGCCTCTGCCGCCTCACAAATTGTCACCAATGACCACGACAATCACGCCAACACATGGTACGACCAGCATGGCATCGAGCCATCTGGCGAGACCGCCATCGTTTCGAACGCCGCTCTTCAGCTCGTCAACAACTTCTTGGACCAGCTGCTCTTCAGCTTCCTGTCGATCGCCCGGTCGACATCCCTTGCCGCGCTGCGCCCGGCTGTGACCGAGGTCCTCAAGCCCAAGCTTGCCAAGGATGCCATCAACCAGGCCGACGAGGAGCTCCGGGAGTACCTCGGTGGCGGCGACGACGAAGACATGCTCCAGTCACAGACCCCCGACTCCCCAAAAGACTGGGATCTTGAGTTGGTCTGGAAGCGCACCCGCCTTCGCTGCATGGTCTACTCGTCTCTCGGCGACATGGAAGAGGAGGACGAAGATTTCTACATGGAGCAGGAGCACCTCGACGGGGGTGACGAGACCCTGGGCGAGACCGTGTCGCCTGCCGTGGCTATTTTCCTCACATCCATCCTCGAGTTCATGGGTGAGCAGGCACTGACCTCGGCTGGCCAAGCCGCCTACCACCGCATGCGCTTCATCTTTGAGAAGGAGCGCAAGGACACCGGTGCCGCCACTAGCCCCGCCCCTGTCGCCGAACGCATAACAGTCGAAGAGGTTGACATGGACCGCGTGGCTTTTGACCGCACCATCGGCCGGCTCTGGAGAGCCTGGAAGAAGCGGATACGGTCCCCCATCACCGACGTCCATGCTTTCCAGCAGCGCTCAATCCCACATGAGCTGGGCCGTCCAAGCGCCCACATCCGCCAAGCTAGCCAGGACGATTCTACGATTGCAGGAACGATTTCCGAGGCAGGCGAACTCCGCGATGATGCTTCTGTCAGGAAGGACAAAGGCGAGAATGCGGAGGAGGCTGCAGAGAAATCTTCCCAGGTGGAAGAGGAGAACGACGATGACAAGCCTGAAGCTGAACCGGTCGTTGAGCGGGACGAGGAAGAATGGCTCAGTATTGCTCTTTCTGTTCCCCTTCCTGCCGGCGAGAGAGACGTTGCCGAGATCCTGCTTCCCGGCCTAGGCTACTACAGCGACGACGAGGAGTTTGACGGTGACGAGGAGCACGACGCTTTTGGCCGGAAGCAGAAGAAGTCTATCGACGACCCCAGCCGCCCAAAGAGCCTTATGATCTTCTCACACGCCGTCATGGCTGGCCTGCCCACCCCGACACTCTCCGAACCTCGCACACCCGAAATGCCTTACTCTCGCAAACGGGCCAACTCCCTTCCTACGCCGTCTACTTCGCCATACGCATCGCCATCCGCTAAGCGTGTGAAGCCGTCTGAGGACGACGAGGAGCAGGTTGAGGGCGAGGAAACGGCCGAGGAAGAGACTACTCCAGCCCCTGATGTCGACAACGAGACCGAGTCCGACGCCCCGGCCGCGACTGCCGACGCTGAGGCGGACAAGGCGATCGTGCCCAAGGCTTCCAGGCAGAAGAAGAGACCATCCTTCCCTCCCCCGCTGCAAACGACAATCATCGGTGCTGCCATTACTACGACCTCCCCGCGCGCTGTCCCCGTGGCTTCAATGAATGCCGAGAACAGCTCCGGTCGCGACGATGCGGACGAGGAGTTTGACGAGTTCACCGAAGAGCCGGAGATTCTGACCTCATCTCGCGTTTCCATTTCCGGCCGCAGCAACTCCCCTTCTGCCTCGGAGCATGGCCGCCCTGTGTCAATGAGCCCCACCCTGCCTACTCGCTCACCGAGCGTGCACTCGCTTCGCGTCATTGATGTCACGGGCCCTCGCAGCCCCGTCACACGCTCGCGCAACGGCTCGATTGATATTATCCACGAGCCTGTCGCACCATCCCGTGCTAGCAACACGTCTCGGACCAGCAGCATCTCGGTGCAAGCCATTGCCGAGGAGAGCAACGCGCGCTCCACTGAACAGACCGCGGCTGCGTCGCATCCCAGATCGTCGTTAACAGGCACCAAGATGGCCAGATCGCACACAAGCGAGTCAATCTCGGAGGCGGAAGAGATCTCGGCGACGAGAAGAAATGTCACGTCTCACCCCAGCGAATCCAAGCCAGTTCCATTAAAGGCATCCACCCAGCCATCCCAGCCGGCCCCATCGTCTGCTCGTTACACTGCGTCTCCAACTCCCTCGCAGCTCTCGATGCGCCCGCCACCGCCCCCGACTTCGACTGCAGCCACCAAGGTTACCATCCTCAGCTCTACCACCACATCTGGAACGTTCTTCCTCGATGAGAAGCCTGAGGTGCCTGCCAAGACACAGCCTGCGGAGATTACGCTTCCTGAGCGCAGCGTAAAGCGCCAAGGCATTTCCAGCGCTTCAACCATGGCTGGCGCCGCTGCCGCCGCTGTCGCTGCGGGTGCTGTTGTGGCTGGTGCAACCGCCTCTTCCAGCCATACTCCCAGTCCTCTGCGGGAACAGCCTCCATCGCCATCTCGCGTCGCCAACCAGCCTTCTTCGAGCTCCAGCCGTGAACAACAAGCACGGGCTCAAGCTCAGGTTCAAGCTCAAGCGCAGGCACAGGCACGTGCTGAAGCCCAGCTTCGTGTCGAGGCCGAGGCGGCTGGCCGGAAGCAGAGTGTGGCATCGTCCATCTCATCGTCGACGAGCAAGTTCAAGCCCAAGAGATCATCGGAGGAGAGCACGGTCATGCGGCCTGAAGATGTTGCGCGCAACTTTGAACAGCTTATTCAGAGCGACCAGACGATCCAATACACCCTCACGCCCGAGAATATGCGTGACATGGATGTAAGTTTGTCTCCAACTAGCCATGTTATGAGCCAATTCATGCTGACCACGCAACTGCCACAGTCTACGCGTTCGATCCATGACGGAAGCTCTATTGTGGTGAAGAGCCGCAAGAGCGAAGACGCTCGCCAGACGGGCGACCGCTCACGCTCGTCCTCAGTGAACAACAGCCGGGGCGAAGACAAGCGCTCGGCATCGATCTCTCGCGCGAACACCTTCGACACTCACTCCACTGAGACCACGTCGACGGTCAAGTTGTCTGGCCCTGTACCGCGGTCCCCGCGCAGCATTGCACCCTCAGTTACCTCAATGTCATCGAAGGCCCGTGGCCCCGGTCCGCAGGCCCGCGAGGCACGCGTTCCGCGGGAGTCTCTTGCTGATTTTGCCGACTTCATCCGCGGCACTGGTCCTACCGGTGGCTCGGTTGTCCACCCTGCCTCGCGCAGCGGCCCAATGAACGGCTCTGTGTCCAACGCTATGCGTACCCTCAACAGCGCGGCGGGCATGTCCAAGACGAGCATTGATTCGGGCAGGGTGTCTACCTTCAGCAGCCGCCAGCGGTACCAGGCACGCGAGGCAATTGTGGACAAGGACGATAACTCCGACCTCATCGACTTTATTCGCCGTGGCCCACCCAACGCGACTGGTGGTGCTAGCAACCCCCGGATCCCCAGAACTGTTGCGCCCTTCCGCACCACTATGGACTCCGACCAAATGTCGGGTGCCGTTGGCGGACGTGCTGTGGATGCCAGCATCCCCAACCTTCGGTACAGTGCGGCATCGACCAGTGTAACGGAGAGCTCCATGGGCTCTTCCGCAGGCCTGCTCAAGAAGGACAACAAGCAGCCGTCCCCGAGAATTGGCGCAGGCCAGAGCGCTAACAACATGTTTGATGGCCCCGACGCTATGCCCATGCCTATGCGCAAGACCCGTCGCGTCAAGGACCCTTACGCGATCGACCTCAGCGATGAGGAGGACGAGTTTGATGTTGTGCTCCCGATCTCTGGTGGCGGGCGCCGGCCTGCCCCAGCTGCCAAGGAGGAGAGCCTTATGGACTTCCTGAACAGCGTCCCGCCGCCGGCTGACACCAACCCTGTGCTCTTCGACATTCCACAGACCCGCAACCGGCAGCAGCCACCCGTTCCGAAGAAGAAGGCGAGCGCACCAAGCCTGATGTCGCGCTTTACGCGCAACAACAGCATCAGCAGCAACTCCAACTCTCGCGGCCTGACGAGCAGCAGTGGCTCCCACATGGGCTTTGGCGGCTTCGATTCTCGGTCGCTTATCAGCCGTGCTGGCTCAACGATGACGAGCCGCAGCCGCAACCATATCCCAATCCAGGTCAACATGCCCCCTGGCCTGGACAAGTACGGCACTACTTCGTCCATGGCGTCGCACTCCGGTATGAACGGTGGCAACCGCCCGGTCGCTGCTTCCAGCGGCAGTGGTCGCGTACCGATGAAGAGATTTGAGCCTCGCGAGGCTCAACCGACTGCCTCGCGGGCCACTCAGGATCTCGCCGACTTTTTCCGCAACTCTGGGCCGCCGCAGTCGTTCCGTGGCTAGAGGGAAACTCGAGACGAGACACAGACCAGAACGCAGGTAGGAGGTGGTTCGATATGGTGATTTGATGAGATGGTATTTTTATTATTTACCTGCTTTTTTTTTTTTTTTTGTTTTGGTACTCCTTCATTTGGCAGAGAGGGTACTGCCTATTGGTTTCATATCCTTTTGATTCTTACGTTTGTTTTTGCAAGATACCATACATGGCAAGAGACGGAACGAAAAGGGATGCTAGTTGATGTTGTTATTGCTATCCTTGTCCTGTCGTTGTGATGCTTCTATGTTCCCATTTTACTTACTGAAGGCGTGTCTTCCTACGCTTTATACATTTTCTTGACATTCTCCTACAATATACCTTTTTGTACTTCGTGCATCTAATTTCTGAAAAATTTCTATTTCACCCATCACTATGATTTTTTATTGGATAAGTGCCTCCCTTTGACAGTATACTGACTGCAAACTACAAAACACACTCCCCACTCTCACTCTCCCCTGTCAACGGATCCCAGCCGAAATCAAATAGCTCATCTTCGACCAGGCCCATGACAAAGGTATTTCCCGAAAACCATTCTTCGAGCCGCGGCGGCACCGCACCAGCATCGACAGCGGATACCGAGCCATCGAGGCCGTCGTCATTAGTACTGGAGTCAATGGCAATAAGACCACCATGGGGCTCAGCTGGCAATGATGTCTGGGTGTCAACTATCCCCAACGGTGCGATCAAAACTGGATCCGGCAAGAAGCCCAGCTGCGACAAATAGAGATCAAGGTCTGTTCCCACCGTTTGCATCTCAGCAGAGTCAATCTGCATTTGCGTTTCTTGCTCCATGTTCACAGCTGTCATAGTTTCCTCGTCCCCCGCATCGTCTTCGACTCGCTTTGCTTGCACGTACAGTGTTGCGAGCTGGTGCAGCAGCCGGCATAAACTATGCATCCGTCCAATGGCCTGCGAGAGAGAGACCAAAGGGTGAAGACTGGCAGCAAAAGCCTCTAAAAGCGCAAGATCTGACGCGATCTCGTCCGCTATCGAGTTTTCATCTGTTTGACGGCGGTTACTTGTCATCTCAATGACATGGCAAAACAGCACAATTAGCGGCGTGAATGGTGCATACAGCACAGTCCAGTTCAAGTACCCTGCCTGCTCTAGCAGATTGTCATAGGATAGAGCCATGCAAGCCTGGTGGCTTCGAAAGGCGCCGCGGGCGGCAGCAACGCACTCGGGATGTATTGTGCTATTCGAAAACGGCGCGGATGAAGATGAGGGTTGGTTTTCGCATGGGATGGCCCGATAGATGAGTGTCAACATGGAGAGGTGGCCGACCTGGCCGGACAACAGCACACGCTCGAGCGTGGTGCGGCGCCAGTTGCTGGTCGTGTCGTCATCCGGCTGATTGCCTACTGCACCCGGTAGATCGTTGTAAATAGTAGTCGATGGCGCCAATTGTTCGAATTCGCTCCAGACTTGCTTTGCAGTTGCGCCAAGCTGCCGCGCCGTGGCAGCCCGCTCCTGGGAGCTCCGAGCCAGCGCGGCGGGGCTATAGAGATGCTCATACATTCGACCGAGGACGTCACCCGAGCGTATCCATGTATTGAAAATGTGGTTGAGGGCATCTCGACCCTGGCTCGGGCCTACTGACGGTTCGTTGCTTGGGCTCTTGCTTTTACCATGGAAGAAGTCTCGCGGCGTCGAAATGTCCCAGTCTGGCAGCACACACGGGCGGCCGAAACGCAGGGCAAGACCTTTGTCGATCATATAGCAGAACCAAAAGGCACTGGGGCGCAATCCTTTGGGGCTTTCGTTAGGGCTGCCTTGCGTGGTGACATTCTGTGTGCCCGGTGGAGAGACACGATGCCAGCCAAGAGTCTGGCACATGGTCGCGGCGGCACTGTTCAACTGCCACGCAAGAGTGAACTTAGAGCTCTCGATGGCGTAGGTGACCTGGCAGCGTTAGAAACGAAGGACTCCAATGGCAAGATACTATACGAATGGAAGCCCTCGACGACTTACTCCGAGCACTAAAGCCTCAACCATCTCACCGCTGGGGGCAAGGAACAGTGGCAGATTTGCGAGAGCGGTCTCCATATTGTCGCCACAGAGTCTTTGGTATTTGGCGAACATCTCGCGTTCGGCTTCGCTTTTGTGTGTGGCCACCTTCTCTTCAAAAAGATAGAACAGACCGCCGTTCACGACGATAAACCGGGACAGCGCAAATTCTTCGGTGGCGAAATACACGTCGCGGCACGAAGCGATAAATTCGTCGATATCGAGGATCGCGCAGCTCATCATGAACGCCATCGGCGGCGTGACTGTTTCGAAGTTAGTAGCAACGAAAGACAGAGAACATAGACGGAAAAAGGAAAGCGGCGAGAGCCAACACGTCCTATCATCTCTTACCTCGAATCTCGCGCAGAAGTTTGAGGACCACGTCCATCGGAGGCATCGGTAGCTGGCACACGCCGCCTTGTGGCACCGGAATCTGGCGGGAAAAGTGTTTCGCCGGTGAACGAGTTGTGCGGCCGCTGCCTCCTCCGTCTTTATCCTGTTGCTGTTGGGCCATTGTGCGCAATGCTGCCAACGCTCTCTGCATGTCCGATTGTGCTCCCGTTTTCGCCGAAGTCTTCATCAGCCGGGGCGAATGGCCCGAAACAGCCTGCTCGACAAAGTCGCTGGCAAATGCGGTCTGTGCCGCCAAGGACGATGTGCCCTCAAAGGCCGATCCGCCATCAAAAAGTGACGCATCGCCACCGAGTCCAGCCACCGGTTTTGCGTGCTTCGACATCCGCCCCGGCGTCGACATCGACGCGGCCTGCTCGTCATAGGCGGTGTTGGCGTCAGACAAGCCACTGGGCGACGTGTTCGTTCGCATGCCGCCGACAGAGGCTACACTGCCTGGACCAGAACCGCCGGCGTCGCTGGCGCGGCTGGAAAGCGTAGCGGACAGACCCTGCAACAAGTTTTCGATGCCGGCGAGGCGGCCTTCGAACTGATCGATCTTTCGCTCACTGGTTTATTAGACACACCGTTCATTCTGCACGAGACATCACAGCTGGCTTTCTAGGGAAGGAAAGCACACGAATGAACATACTACTGGTGCGAGATGAGCACACGGTGCTTCACTTCCTTGGTCTTGCTGCCGACGTGTGTCGACTTGCACTCGCGCTGGGCCGTCCTGCAGCCGGAGCACGGCGCGGCGCCGGGGCCTTTGTCGCACCGGATCTGTTTTTCCGTTAGGGACGAGAAATCGATATATTTATGTCTGGGATAAGAAGCGCATACCTTTCTGGCCCTGCAATGGTCACACTGGATATTGCCGTGCATGTCAGCCGCGATGCAGTTCCCAGAGTCCCGCACGTCGCCCATTACTTACCGCCCTCCTATGGCCACCACCGGGTCCCTCCAAGCTGTCAAACTGATCCGCCATATTCTTCATTTTAAAGCAGGTACACGAAACAGGACGATGTCGACGTATTCCGTCGGGCCGGTGGTCTCGACGCGAGTCTTGGGGGACGACGATGGCGAACGCGTTGGCTTGGCCTTTTTACTAAAGCTGCGAGAACTTGTACAGCATTGATGCCGTCGAGCCACACCATCAGAGTGACCTCCAGCACAAGAGATGTCAGTTTCGTGGTCGTTCTTGTCTTTTCAGAGAGCGTCTTGGGTTGGGTCGTGTTTAGGAGTCGTTCACTAACAAAAAGGGCCTTTCCGCGGAGCCCGAACTCCGAGAGCGACTGCCCTTTGTTCATTGCCCCGCTTTTTCTCATCGGCATCCGCGGAGCCCGACAACCTTCAACCTCGCCGACATCCTGCGTGCCCACGCCGTGCCCAGTCCTCCATCTCTTGTACCTGAAAGGATTGCAAATTTATGGCCGTTTGGCGTGTATCGCTTGCTTCATGGATCTTGATGGGATTGCTGTGGGTACGGAGCCCTGAGCGGCTGGCGCCCCGAGACGTCCGCGTCCGCCGAGAACCACATTCCTCATACGCGGATGCATAGTGATTGCCTGAAAAGCTGTTGTAGTTTAAACACTCAAGTGGCCATGTTTGATTCTTGTGGCTCGTTGACTTGAAACAATTCCATTAATTTCTGAGCTTTCTTTGATTTCTTTCTCCCGTTTCTCGTCACTCAGACTCCCACGTTCCTTTAGCAGCACAAGCAGCCATGGCAGCAGCAAGCACTGGCGACGGCGAGACGATTCTCCTGGAACCCATCGAAGAGACAAAATATACCAAGGATGGCAAAGACTCATTGGAGAAAAAAGACGAGACGGACGACTCGTCTATGGGCAGCTATTTTGTGAGTTTTTCTTCTTCTTCCCCCCCCCACACTGTCCGACATAGTACCATATTTTACTGACCAAGACCAGCGCATCTTCAAGTACAACGACACGACGGGATGGGTATTGACAGGAATTGCCACGGTCTGCATGATGGCAACGGGTGTGCTGCTGCCTTTGATGAACTTTGTCTTTGGCAAGTTTGTCAACGTGTTCAACAACTTCATGACGGGCGCATCGACACCGGACGAGTTCCGGGCCTCACTTGACCAATACGCGTAAGTGTTGTTCGACAGAAATGGACTGAGGAATAGAGGGGGTAAGACGAGAAACTGACCCGTCACAGCGTCTACTTTGTCTATCTGTTTGTCGCCAAGTTCGTTCTCTCCTACATCTGGACGACGCTCATATCGATCAATGCCATCCGCGTTACCCGCTCGCTGCGAATCGACTTCTTCAAAAACACCCTGCGCCAGGACATTGCTTTCTTCGACACCGCTGGCCACGGCGCCATTGCAGCCAGCATCAACACGGATGCCAACCTGGCGCACCAGGGCATTGCCGAGAAATATGGGCTGACCGTGCAGGCGGCCACGACGTTTGTGGCAGCGTTTGGCGTGGCGTTTGGCGTCCAGTGGAAACTGACACTCATCACGCTGGGCATCGTTCCGGCGATCCTGCTCGTGATTGGCGTCGTCGTCACGTTTGACATGTTCATCGAGAACAGGGTTATGGCTTGCTGGGCGCAGGCGGATCGACTAGCGGAGGACGTGTTTGGCAGCATCCGCAGCGTGCACGCGTTCTGGGCGTTTGGCGCCATGGAGCGCAACTTTGACGCCCATATCGACGCGGCGCGCGCGCACGCCAAGCGCGGACGGAAGCCGATGCTGCATGCCGTGCTCTTCAGCATCCAGTTCTTCTGCATCTACGCGGGGTACGGACTGGCGTTCTGGCAGGGTGTGCAGATGTACCACCAGGGTGAGATCACGGAGCCTGGCAAAATCGTCACGGTGATCTTTGCGGTGCTGTTGGCAGCGCAGGGCTTGACACAGATCGCGCCACAGATCATGGTGGTGTCCAAGGCGGGAGCGGCGGCGCATGGGCTGTTCAAAACGATCGACCGGCCATCAAAGGTCGACGCGCTCTCGGACGATGGCATCCGGCCCGGGCTGGAGGCAGAAGGCGGTGCCGACATCGTCCTGGACAATGTGTCCTTTGCCTACCCGTCGCGACCGGGCGTGCCCATCTTTGATCATCTTAGCCTGCACATCCCGGCAAACAAGACGACGGCCATCGTGGGGCCCAGCGGTTCGGGCAAGAGCACGGTGGTGGGCCTGCTGGAACGGTGGTTCGAGCCGTCCAGCGGGGCGATCACGCTCGACGGGCACCACATCGAGGGCCTCAACATCCAGTGGCTGCGGACCAACATCCGACTCGTCCAGCAGGAGCCGGTCTTGTTCAACGGCAGCGTCTTTGAAAATGTCGCCAACGGACTGGCTGGCACACCGCAGGCCGAACTACTGTCCGAGGCCGACCAGCGGCGCCTCGTTACAGAAGCCTGCCATGCCGCCTACGCGCACGACTTTGTCGATCGCCTGCCTGCGGGCTACGAAACGCAGATCGGCGAGCGCGGTGCGCTGCTGTCGGGCGGTCAGAAGCAGCGGATCGTCATTGCGCGCAGCATCATTGCCAACCCACGCGTGCTACTGCTCGACGAAGCTACTAGCGCGCTGGACCCGAGCGCGGAACGTATCATACAGAAGGCGCTGTCCAACGTGGGAAACAAGCGCACGGTGCTCGTCATTGCGCACCGGCTGTCCACGGTCCGCGACGCTGACAACATTGTGGTGTTGGCTAAGGGCCGCGTGGTGGAGCAGGGGACGCACGACGAGCTGATGGCGCGTGGCGAGGCGTACTACCGGCTCGTGCTGTCGCAGGATCTTGGAAATGGTGGCGGACATCACCGAAACGAGATCTTGGACGGCGATGATGCCGCGGAGCCGGCCACGGACGAAGAAGTCCAGTCTCCTTCTGCAGCCGTGATGGCAGATGGTCTGTTCAACAACACCAACATAATCACCGCTGATGCCGAAAAGGGAAATGCACGCCTGGGTAACACAACACCAAACTACAGCCTGCCCAGGTGCCTTTTCATCATCATCAAGGAGCAGAAGAGTCTACACTTTTCATTTGCCATGTTGGGTCTCGCAGCCGTCATCGTGGGTGCGTTATATCTCAGTTCCCTAGTTGTGCTTTGTTAGTCTTGTCTTGTTGTGTGTCTTGTATTAACGTTCTAGGTGGCGTCTACCCGGCTTTTGCCATCCTCTTCTCCCACGTGGTCGGCGTGTTTGCGCTGTCCGGCGACGCCATGGTCAGCCGCGGCGACTTCTACGCGCTCATGTTCTTTGTGATGGCGCTGGGCAGCCTGGTGGCCTACAGCGTGCTCGGCTGGATGTCAGCGACAGTCTCGCAGGCGATCGCCAACAACTACCGCGCGGCCGTCTTCCGCAGCGTGCTGCGCCAGCCCATGGCCTTCTTCGACGACCCGGCCAACACCACCGGCGCCCTCGTGTCCCGCCTCGCCGCCGAGCCCACCGCCCTCCAGGAGCTGCTGTCCTCCAACGTGGCGCTCCTCGTGACCATCGCCACCAACCTGGTAGCCAGCTGCGTGCTGGCGCTGGCGACGGGCTGGAAGCTGGGCCTTGTGCTCGTGCTCGGCGCGCTGCCGCCGCTGGTGGGCGCGGGCTACGTGCGCATCCGGCTCGAGCTGCAGCTCGACAACGCCACGGCCGACCGTTTCGCGCACAGCGCGGGCATCGCGTCGGAGGCTGTGCGGGCGATCCGCACAGTGGCGTCGCTGACGCTAGAGCGTACGCTTCTGGCGCGTTATGAGGCAGCGCTGCGGGCGATTGCGCGCACTGCGGTGCGTAGCCTGGTGATGACGATGCTGTGGTACGCGCTGAGCCAGTCGCTGTCGTTTTTGGCAATGGCGCTGGGTTTCTGGTACGGTGGGCGGCTGCTGTCGTACGGCGAGTACACGGCGACACAGTTCTACACGGTGTTCATTGCGGTGCTGTTCTCGGGCGAGGCGGCGGCGTCGTTCTTCATGTACACGACGAGCCTGACCCAAGCGCAGCGAGCGGCCAACTACATCTTTGGGCTGCGGGCGAGTGTGCCGGTGGAGCTGGACGACGAGGGTATCGACCACGGCGACGATGACAACATGGACAGCGCCATTGGTGTGGAGTGCGACCAGTTGGGCTTTGCGTACCCCGGACGCCCCAGCATCCCCGTTCTACAAGACCTGTCGCTTGCAGTGCAGCCCGGCCAGTTTGTCGCCTTTGTCGGCGCGTCGGGGTGCGGCAAGACGACCATGATCAGCCTGCTCGAGCGTTTTTACAACCCGACCCGCGGTCGACTTTGCCTCGATGGGCGCGACAGCCGCAATATCCCCTTGCGCGAGGTGCGCCGCCGCATGGCCCTGGTGCAGCAGGAGCCGGTGTTGTACCAAGGGTCCCTGCGCGAAAACCTTGTTCTGGGGTTAGCCGCCACGGACGACACGGACGAGGACAAGGCCACCGACGACCGCATCTTCGAGGCCTGCCGCCAGGCCAACATCGACACGTTTGTGCGCTCGCTTCCTGACGGGCTGGCCACACCGTGCGGCGCTCAGGGCCTGCAGTTCTCGGGCGGTCAGCGGCAACGAATTGCGATTGCGCGTGCGCTGCTGCGACAGCCACGCCTGCTTCTGCTGGACGAAGCCACGTCGAGCCTGGACACGGAGTCGGAGCGGCTGGTGCAGGCGGCCATTGAGGGCGTGGCCGGCGCAGGCCAGGGCGGTCAGGAGTCGACAACAACAACAACGACAGTGGCCGTGGCGCATCGACTGTCGACGGTCAAGAACGCTGACATCATTTTTGTCTTTGCGCAGGGGCGGATCGTCGCGGCCGGGCGGCACGCAGCACTGCTGGCGCAGAAGGGCGTGTACTACCAGATGTGTTTGGGGCAGTCGTTGGATGGGTAGTGGGCAGCCGAGTGTCGGCTCGTTGCTCACGACAATCTTTTTCCGCATTTCCTTTGTTGTTGTTCTGGAAGTTTGATTTCCGTTCTTGTCTACGCGCGTCTGGGATAGGTTATGGGTTTGGAGGCTTGTTTGGCCGCCCCGGTTGGAACGCCACTTTGTTTGCGTCCACCGGGCCGCATGCAAAGCGGCAAAGTTTGTCACAACGAAAGGGTCAAGAACACCCCAGCGGAACCGGAGCGGTTCAAGAAAAGAGAATATAGAATGAATAGCCTATTGAGAGGACGATCCCGGGAGCACGTTCTGTCCAGCAAATGATATATATGACAAGATGGGTGTCGAGTATTTCCTCTCGACGCACATTTGTTTTCCTATCTGCAACACTCGTTCATTTCCGTCCTGTCCCCTCACGCTCCCACCTGCTTCGTCTCTGGCTCCAGCTCCTCGGTCATCAGGTACACTGCGCGGTCGGCGTTCTTGCGGCGGCTGTCGGTGTTGACGGTAAACAGGGCAGCAATGACGGCGACGGCGCCAAAGGCAATGGCCACGAGGTACACCAGCCGGAACGACTCGACATACGACTGCTTGTAGGCATTGGTGGTGGCGGTCCAGATGGTGTCGGTGATGCCCGGCACAGCGGCATAGGCCTTGGCGGTGTTGGCCTTGGCAGCGGTAACGAGTGCCGCCCACGACGAGGAGGGCAGGCCGTACTGCTCGGCGACGGCGTCGACATTGGGGCCGATGACGGCGGCGAACTTGTTGTTGAGGATGGCCGAGTAGATGGCGGTGGCGACGGCGCCGCCCAGCAGACGGAACGTGCCGATGAGGCCGGCGGCGACGCCAATATCGCGCTGGTCGTCGAGGCCGAGGGAAATCATGGTGAAGGCGACGAGCTGGGGCGGCGTGACGCACGACGACGTCAGCAGCACGAGCACGATGGCGCGCGCGGTGTCGCTGTAGCCGACAGAGGCCATGGCGCCGATGAAGGCGGTCTGCAGCACCATGAAGCCGAACATCTGCCACTTTTCGCGACCGACGCGCGAGCAGAAGACGATCATGATGATGGCACCAATGAAGCTGCCAAACGAGAAGATAGTGGCGAACAAGCCGCGCAGGATCAGCTGGTCGGAGCGCACAAAGAAGATGGCCGACTGCTGCGGCCACAACACGTTCATGCTGTAGTACAGCATGCCGCCGACGAACACGAGCACGATGACCATGGTGAACTCGCGCACCTTGCGGAACAGCGCGGGCGGCAGCAGCGGGTACTTGAGGAAAGGCATGGTCTCCCAGAAGCCGAGGGCCACGGCGCACGCGAAGCCGACGATAATGGGCGCGAGGACCGTGGCGCTGGTCCAGGGGTACTTGTGGCCACCGCCAAAGTTGATGCCGAGGAGCATCAGCGTGCTGGACGTGGCGAACAGCAGCAAGCCGACGTAGTCGAGCTCGCCCAGAAGCTGGCGGCGCGTCTTGCCGTCGTCCTGGTGTTTGCGCTCAAACGTGGGCGGGAAGTAGCAGAAAAGCAACAACAAACCCATGACCGAGTGGTACGCAAACATGTACCAGTAAGCGGCGCGCCAGGTGATGGAGTAGTGGTCGATAAAGGTGTAGGCGACCAGCGGACTGACGTACGACAGTAACAGTGTCGAGTCGAAGATCCCGACGCCCAGCATGCGGTACTTGTTGGGCAGGATCTCCTGGATGCAGGCGTACGACATCTCCTGGAAGCCCGACGCAATGCCGAAGATGATGCCGCTACCGATCATCTGGTTGATGGACTGACCCGTGGCGCCGACGACGCAGCCGACAATGCCCAGGATCGAGCCAGTCAGCATGAAGTAGCGGCGGCCAAAGATGTCCGACAGCCGCCCGCCCACGGACACGATGACGGCCGCGCCCAGCTGCCACGACACGGTGATCCACGTGTAGTTGGGGTCCGGGCCCAGGTCGGCGTTGATGTACGCGAGGCACGTCGACGGGATCAGCAGCGTCATGACATATGAGCTAAACTGGCCGCAGAGCGCCGCAAAGGCGATGGCCGTCTTGGTGTTGAAGATCTTGACATTTTCTTCCGGCACGACGACAGAGACGTGGTCGAGCTGCGGTGCCGACTCAAGGGTGGTCGAATCGGCCTTTTCGTTGGTGTCGGCCATGATGGGGGTTTCGTGTCTCGTGTCTGGTAATAGGACCAAGACAGAGAGAGAGATGAGTATGAGGATGGTGGTAAATGGAGAACTGAACAAAGTCAGTCTTATTGAAATGGCCGGCGGGCCTGGTCTTCTTATCCTCGACACTTCTGCCCAGAAGACTGTGTGCCTCTTGGCCTTTCCTCACTTTCTTCTTCTTTTCTCTGTTTCTTTCCATTTTCTGTCTCTCACTCGCGTTTCACTACTATCCCTCTTCCTCCCCATCCTTGCTCGCAGTCTCCACAAACCCGGGGCTCTCCGCACAGGAAATGCGGAAGATGGGGCTCTCCAGTCTCTCCACGCTGGAAGACCATCAACCGGCCAGGGTACGCGCTTGGCAACCCCAGACTTTCTACGGGTTGGCCGGGGCGTGGAGCGTGGAGCCGGACGTGTAAGACCTATCAAAGGCGGCGACCAATGACGCTTAGCGCATTTTGTCTCAATCGTCTTCCTGTGTACTTTTCATTTTTTTTTTTTGTATTTCATACTACGGAGCACGTCGTCCTGTCCATTAACCTTGCCATCCATCTCTTGGCAAACCTCACATCCATGCAGATGCCCGGGAAAGGACCGCCGCAAAACCCGAGGTTGAATACACACAAGAGGGTAAAACCAGATATGGAGTGTGAAGAGTGGTGATAAACACGATTGGAAATGCATCTGAATATTTTGTGCACGCCATTGGGTGCCACTGGATGCCTCGGCGGCAGTCTGGACCATCTGCCACCTGCCATTTGCGATCTGCCTTCCGTAAGGAGCATGGAGGAAATACCGGACGGGAAGATGAGCGTACGGCGACAGGCCGTCCCAGCAGGGCGGCTCAGATCTTCCAGAACACGTAAAGTGCCAAGTGCATGGTGCCTTGAAAAGCAAACAATACCACAAGGGCCATCCAACGTGGGCCAGCCGACTTGGGATCCAACAGCCGTATCACGCGAAGAATACGGTCACATGTGGAGTGCAACAAGCTTGCCTGACTCCATACGACCAGACAGAGATGCTCTTTGATGCGAGGAAACCTTGAATGCATAGTCCCGGTAAATTTGTTACCTTGATTTTTGCCCCATTGTCTCTCTATCTAAGCATTCCTGCATCCCTTCAAATATTACCTTGCGTTTATTACTACAAAAATCCCCAATGCTAAAATATTTTGAATATTGCATTCTCATGTGACGTATTTATTTATTTCCTCCTATGTACAGCCATCTTACTCGGATACTTCTCCCCCTAAAAACTACGTGCGTGCTCCGTGACAATCTTGCCGTCGTCAATGGCCACGTACTCGACGCCCACCGTCACCGCCACGGTGTCCATATCGATCAGGCGCAGCTCGTCCGGCCGGATCTTCTCCTGGTACTCCGGGTCGAGGAAGGCTGCCTCAAAGTCCTCGTACTTGCGCACCCAAAAGTCGCCCATGCCGTCGTACTGCAGACCGGGCCGGCCGACCGCCTCGGACATCTTCTTGGCCAGATTACGGTACTCGGACGTGGTGTGGTACTGGAGGAGGGGAGAGAGAGAGAGTTAATACACCGTCGGTCAACGTTTGATACAACACCAGCAACGCAACCCACCTGGACATAGCGGACAATGCCGCAGCGCAGCAGCCAGTCGAGGGCCAGCGGCCCGTGCTCATAGGCCCAGTACTTGTTGAACTCTTCCTCAGTGGTGCCCTTCTTGCGGTTGACGCAGACGGTCACGCGGATGAGGGGCTCGGTGTTCATCATTCCGGCGGTGGTGATGCGACGGTCGGGGGAGTTGGGTGATAATAGAAAATAGAAAACAAGAATGGAAATATCAAGAAAACAGACACAATAGAAGCGTGGTATTTGGGGTAACTCCTCGACGATATAGCAGCAACACCTGCACACTTGTAGTTCGACCGTGGTGGCTTCAAAGCCCGTCCATCCTGGGTAAAGTCGTCCTTTGTGCGCCGGAAGTTGCTTTTCCAGCGGCCGTGGACGCGACCGCGAAGATGCGGGACAAAGCTGGTCTGCGGGGAAACCCCTCTCTGTTTCTCCCTCTTACTTTTGTCTACACTTTGTTCATGCTCTTCTTTACCACTCACCTCTCTCCAGGATACAGATCTGCATGTTTCACCCGCGGCTGGAGACCGGCGTTGGACGTTGAGGACTGGGGCATAGACGTCAGAGGCTTGGCACGGAAAACACGGTCAGGCTCCACTCTGGCCGCGATAGAAGCAGTAAAACAGACATGCAACAGCATGGAGTTCACCATGTACTATCTTATATACTTTTTGATTCTTTTATTTCTTTTTTTTCTCTTCACATTACGACGTGTGTACCGATTCCAGCTTTGTTTTGACAAGTCCTCTTCCACATCTAGCACACCCAGCCGCCGTCAATGTTCTGGACGGTGCCGGTAATGAACGACGAGCCGTCTGACAGCAGCCACTCGACCAGGTTGGCGACCTCGCTGGACTGGCCCTTGCGGCCGAGCGCGATGTGGCTGAGGTCCATCTCGGCGCCGCGGATGCCGGCAGACTGGCGGAACATGGGCGTGTCGATGGGGCCACTGGTTTGTTAGTGCTCTGCTCGTACAAAGGATATAAAAGGGCACTTACGGGCAGAAGCAGTTGCAGCGGATCTGGCGCTTGCCCAGCTCCTTGGCGGCCACGCGCGTCAGGCCGACAACGGCGTGCTTGGACGCGACGTACGACGCGTTGCGCGGGAAGCCGATGATGCCGGCGACGCTGGCGGCGTTGACAATCGAGCCGCCGTCGTTAAAGTGCGGGATCTGGGCGCGCAGGCAGTTGAGCAGGCCCTTCTGGTTGACGCCGACCACAAAATCCCAGTCGTCGTCGTCAATGTCCTGCAGCGACGTGATGTTGATGTGCTTGCCGATGACGCCCGCCAGGTTGGCCGCGCCGTCCAGCTTGCCGAAGGCCTCGACTGTCGCCTTGATCCAGTCCTCGACCTGCTGGCGGTTGCGCACGTCGACCACGTGGCCAATGGCCTTGCCGCCGGCCGCCGTGATGTCCTTGACGGCCTGGTCGAGCGCGGCCTCCTGCACGTCGGCGAGCGAGACCTTGGCACCCTTGGACGCAAGCAGCTTGGCAGTCTCGAGACCCATGCCGGACGCGGCGCCGGTGATGACGATGACCTTGCCTTCCATGGTGGATGTGTGTAGGATGTGAGAGGGAGGGGGGTAGAATAGAGACGGGGAGCAAAGGCTTCAATGGGGATGGATCGAGAGGCAGGAGGTAGTCGTAGGCAAGTGAGAGAGTCGTGGGTGACGACTATGCTGAGGAAAGGGCTCAATGGTCGGACTGCCGCCTCCATTGTATTTGTATTTTTGCCTTCTCCAACGAGCAACGCCGGTCCTCCAAATAAACACCCGCGAAACGGCGCCAAACAGCGCCAAACGGCGCCAGGCACCACAGAGTCCGCAAGAGGGGTCCTTTTGGCTCTTTCCGTCTTCTTCTGCCTTTTTTTTCTGCCTTTTCCAATGTCAGCTCCCCGCCGTGCCCGGGCGTGGAGTGAAGTGGAGGTGGAGGCAGCGACCGTGAGGGGTTCGCCAAACGGCGGCACACAAAAGCAGGATAGTGCACAGCCGGACGGTGTTAGTCCCGGGGTGTCGGATGCTCGCTTCACACGCCAAACGAGGGCGCAGAAGGCTAGCGCCACGGGGATGTTGAAGAGCCGGGCTTGGCGTTGGCGAGAGAGCCACCCACGTTGGAGGCGGTTGGCACTAAGCGTGTTAGTGACCACGCTAACCGGAAATTGAGACACGCTGGGGGTTCCATGATGCGTTTTTGTGTGGGCGGTCCTTGACCCGGAAGAACAGACACCGATGCTGGCCGCCAGATGGATGCGTCCATGCGTGCTTCCAGGCGTGCATCCGATCACGGCAGCCCTTTCCACCCGGAAAATGAAATAACAGAGCAAGCTGTCGCTGCTCGATCCGACCATGGAACAACGGCTTTGTGACTTCCGGAGGGGAGACGTCTAAACGACAGTGAATGGACAATTAACAGAAGGACGAGGCCGTGACGTCGTGCGGAGGCTGTCTCGGCAGAAGGGTGTTGATGGCTGCTTTAAATACCATAGTGAAGGGTCCTGCTTGCGGTCGGGCTTGTGCCTCCCTTCTTGGTTTGCTTTTTTTTGGAGTCAATCGTCAGCATTCTCAAAAGCACTTTTTTTACACGCCACCCATCCACCATGACGACTGACGCTGGGACGAACGGCGCGTCCGCCACCAACGGCGCGAACGGCACCAATGGCACCGCCCCCGTCCACACCCATAAGCGCCCGCTGCGCATCGCCGGCGCGTCCGGCGGCTTCTCGGACCGGCAGCGCGCCATCAAGGACCTGGCAGCGCTCGACATCGACGTGATCGTGGGCGACTGGCTGTCGGAGTGCACGATGACGCTGCACGGCGCGCAAAAGGTCGACAACGAGCGGCTGCGGGCCGAAGGCAAGCTGCTGGAGGAACCCGTGGGCTTGTTCGACCCGACGTTTATGGAAAACCTGTCGCCGGCGCTGCCGGATATTGCGCGCAAGGGCATCAAGGTGGCGGTCAACGCGGGCGCGTCGGACACGCAGCTGCTGGCCAGCCAGGTGCAGGCCGAGGTGGCACGGCAGGGTCTGGGGCTCAACGTGGCGTACGTCGAGGGCGACGAGGTGACGGACACGGTGCATCGGCTGATCAAGGCGGGCGAGCCGTTCCCGAGCCTGATGACGGGCGAGACGCTGGCGGAGTGGGGCTACACGCCCATCTACGCGCAGTGCTACCTGGGTGGCGCGGGCATTGCCGAGGCGCTGCGGCAGGGCGCGGACATTGTGATCTGTGGTCGTGTCGCAGACGCGGCGCCGTCGGTGGGCGCGGGCATGTGGTGGCACGGCTGGGACCGTGAGGTCGACTTTGACGAGATTGCTGGGTCGCTGGTGTGCGGCCACTTGATCGAGTGCGCGGCGTACGTGACGGGCGGCTACTTCTCGGGCTTCAAGCGGCTGCTGGACAAGTGCGAGAACCTGGGCTTCCCGATTGCCGAACTGGCGCACGACGGCTCGTGCGTGATCACCAAGGAGCAGAACGGCACGGGCGGCGAGGCGTCGGTGGGCACGGTGGCGTCGCAGCTGCTGTACGAGATCCAAGGCCCGCTGTACTACGGCTCGGACGTCACGGCGTGCCTCGAGGGCGTGGTGATGACGCAGATCGGGCCGGACCGCGTGCAAGTCAGCGGCGTCAAGGGCCGCCCACCGCCGCGCACCACCAAGGTCGGTCTGACGGCCGTCGGCGGCTACCAGGCCGAGTTCCACGTGTTCCTATGCGGCATCGATCTCGAGGCCAAGGCCGAGTGGGTCGAACGCCAGATCCGCTACTCGGCCGGCGACGCCGTCAAGGAGCTCAGCTGCTTCAAGTTCAGCCTCAACGGCTACTGCCCCGACAACCCGCGCAACCAGGACGTGGCCACCGTCGACCTGCGCATCTTCGTGCAGACCCAGAACAAGGCGCTCGTGTCCAAGGCCACGCTCGACGTGCCCGGCTTTAACCGCTGGTGCATGGACAACGGCCTGCAGGGCTGCCCCGGCTGGACGCTCGGCAACGACCAGCGCCAGTCCGAGGGCAAGCTGTACTATGAGTACTATGTCACGCTGCTGGCCCAGGCCGAGGTGCAGCACCGCGTCGTGCTGCCGTGGATCGACGGCGGCCGCACCATCGACGTGCGCCCCATTGCCAACCTGGTCGACTACCCGCGCGACCAGCGCAGCTATGAGACCGCCGGCGCCGTCGATGTCAAGTCGTATGGCCCGACGACGCGTGGCCCGCTCGGCTGGGTGGTCGGTGGCCGCTCGGGCGACAAGGCCTCGGACGCCAACGTTGGCCTGTACGTGCGCAACGACGACGAGTGGGACTGGCTGCGGTCGCTGTTGACGGTCGACAAGATCAAGTACTTGTTGGACGAGGAGTACAAGGGTGGTGTGATTGAGCGGTTTGAGATTCCGGGCATCCGGGCTGGTGAGTTCAGCCCTTTTCTCCTTTTTTCTCCTTTTCTCCCTTTTGATGTCTCGTTCTTTCCTCGATATTCCTTTTGCTCCATCCCTTTGTCACCGTTTTCGTTTTGGTCCATCCTGTTCCATCTCCTGCTCCTTCCCATTTCATGTTTCGGCGTTTGGCTCCTTCCTTTCTAGTTCTTTCCTTTTATTGTTCTTTCCATCCGCCGTGTCCCTTCTTCTTTGCTCCTTCCTTTCGCTTCGCTCTCCTTGCCGCTGACCGCTGACTCGCCCTGCAGTCCACTTCCTGCTCCGCGACCACCTCGACCGCGGCTTCAACTCGACGAGCACATACGACACCCTGGGCAAGAACGTCGGCGAATACCTGGTACGTGAAGCAGTGCATGAGGGTGAAAAGACGCTGGTTGAAAATAACAAGCTAACAAATTCTTCCCCAGCGCTCCAAATGGGTCGACATTCCCAACAAGTTCCTCGCCCGCGGCCGGTTTTAAGTACGGCGTCAGCCGGGGTGCATGCGTGTCATGCACTACAGAAGAATCAACACAAATACAGAACAAAAGAATGTACAGTTATCAGTTTGCAATTTGCAATTTGGGTCCAGGTGACATGCGTGCAAAAATCGATATATACAAAAGAGAGAAGACGAATACGTCAGGAAAGAGCAGAAAGAGCAGCACCGCGCCTTCCTCCGTCCACTCCTGTCATGCACATCATACAATCTCCCCGCGCCAAATCCGTAGACCCATGATCGTAATCTGCACGAGAACCCGGCCAGCCCCGGTCAAACCAAGCTGTCTCGAATTGCATCCATGCCCTGTATGTCGTACTCTGTATCTTTTCTTCTTTCCCTCGCCCTTTTTTTTTGCCCGCTATTTTCCTCATCTGCTTTTTCATCCTTCCC
This sequence comes from Sporothrix dimorphospora, assembly GCA_021397985.1. Taxonomy (NCBI): domain Eukaryota; kingdom Fungi; phylum Ascomycota; class Sordariomycetes; order Ophiostomatales; family Ophiostomataceae; genus Sporothrix; species Sporothrix dimorphospora. The sequence continues at coordinate 7,137 of WOUA01000006.1, read as the reverse complement.
TTCTTGCCCATTCGTCCCTGCCCGCCATCTCGCCTTCCTTGCCCTCCCTCGCCCTTTCCTCATTCGACTGGCGCCGTCCACTCCTGACCTCTGGGTGGAGCCCCTAACCCTACTGTTTGCGGGGTTACCCCAAACTTCATGGAAACGATTTCCGGGCTGCGAACGACGTGGAAACGGCGACGGCCGTTCCCCAACTTTGGGGTCGCCGACCACATGCCCCCTTTTTACATCCAGCTGGTCCTGTGCCTGTTTTTTTTTTTTTTTTTTTTTTTTTTTTTTTTTTTTGTTTTGTTTTTGTCTTTTTCTTTTTCTTTGCTTCTCCTCATATCTCACCCCTCATTGCATCCCACCGTCGCCGCCGTGTGTGTTGTCATTTTCCACCGGATGTGATGCCCTGATGATCTCCTGTTGACACGGGTAATGTACGACCACCACCGGCCCTGACCACGGAGACTGCGCCTCGCCTCCGGTCGCCGGACAGAATACAGGATCGCCTTTGACGCCCACCAGCACTCTGCTCCTTGTCCCCGCCATGAATGCTCGCACACCGGCCCGCCATCGATCGCGGGCCAGTGCGGCCTGTCTTGCATGTCGCAAGGCCCGCATTCGGGTGTGTCTCGTCTTGGCCGCTCTCCTCTCTTGGCTTCAGCCTTCTCTTCTTTTCCTTCCCCTCTTCCTTGCTGACTTCTCCAGTGCGTCACAAACCACCTGGACAACACGTGTGTCAACTGCAAAGACAACGGCAGCGAGTGCCGCTTCGATGCCAAAGATGGCCGGAAAGAGTACGCGTTCTCCTCGTCCATCGTTTCTCCCTGATTCGTACACACTGCACACTGGCCACTATTCCCCCTCCTCTTTCTCTTACCATCCCTTTCCCATCTCTTCTCAGTCGTTTTTATGCAGTGCTCTCTATACATGTCCACCACTCTAACTAACAGCTCAGGCGCGCCTCGGCCAAGGCCGTCACCGAATCCCTCACAAAACGCGTCCACCAGCTGGAAGAGCTGCTGCGCGCCACCCAGCCCGTCAGCGCCGGCCCTGGTGGTCCTCCGCGCGACAGCTACCTTGACAGCCTAGTCACCGCCAGTGACAATTTATCTGCACCCGACAGCCGACAGGGCAGCTTATTGTCTGTGCCCTTGGCCATGTCCTTGTCGATGCCCATGCTCGACGACTCGGCCACGACAACAGCCGCCGAGGCCTACGAGAAACAGGCACAGGCCACAACCGCCATCAGTGCCATCAGCGCCATCAGCGCCATCGCTGGTGCCTCGCCAGCATCCTCGCAACCATCACAGGCATCGCCAGCCAACTCCGCATCTCCCTCCTCTCCCACATCCATCTCTGCTTCTGCATCTGCCTCTGCGGGTGCATCGGCGTCGGCATCCACATCCGTATCCATCTCTGCCAAGCCTGCCGTTGCTGTCGCCTCCTCCATTACCGCCCCCGTAGCCACAGCTCCTAAACCAACGACCGCATCCAGCGGATCCAGCGGGCCGAACGGCCAGCCCGACATCGCCCGGCTCGCAGACATTTCCACCATTGTCCCCCACCCGTCCTCAGTCAACAATGCTGACACGCCCGATACCACCACCGACACCGCCTCGGTCGTCCGCAGCCTCGTGCCCTCGCCCATCCGCTTCGACATGTCCTCGGGCCGCGTGCGCTACTTCGGCCCCACCACCAACATGAACGTCCTCACCCACATCCCCCCTGATGCCGACGCCCAGAACGCCGGTTCCCAGCAGCTCCGCCGCACCGCCAGTGGTGGCATCATGGGCCGCCGCCAGCCCGAAGTGCACTGGCCCATCTGCCTCGTCGTGCGCGACCTCTCGCCCGCCAGTCACGACTACCTCATGGACCAGTACTGGACATGCTACAACTCCGTCCTGCACCTCGTTCACCTCGACGCCTTCAACCACGACCTCGAGCGCGGTGGCACACAATTTTACTCGCTGTTCTTGCACCTCGCCATGCTGGCCACGGGCTTCCGCTTTGCCGACAAGACACGCGCCGATGTGCAGCGGCTGGCCGTGGCGCCCGGTGGACGCTTTGGATCGACACTGCACGAAAAGGCCGTCGCGCTCGCCAAGCTCGAGTTCGACCGGCCCGGCGGCATCCCGTCCATCCAGGCGTTTGGCCTGCTGGCCGACGTCGAGTTCAACATTGGCCGCGACGAGAGCGGGTGGCTGTTCGCCGGCATGTCCCTGCGCCTTGTCATCGACGTTGGCCTGCACGTCGACCCCAGCCCGCTGCAGCTGACTGTCAAGGAGGCCCAGATCCGCCACATGGTGCTGTGGGCCTGCATCCTGCACGACATGTACTGGTCGCTCTACCTGGGCCGTCCCACGACGCTCAAGCCCGTCGACATCGCCCCTGCCTGCCTCTCCAAAGACTTCACCCGGCTCATCTGCTGCCGGCCCTCGGGCCACGAGAAGAAGTTGACCACCCGCATCTACGAGCACCTGCTGCAGCTCATGGACCTGATCAGCCCTCTGTGTGACCGCTCGACCCTGGCGCGGCCCTCCCGCACCACCGAGACCTACTTCAAGATGGTCGCCCTCGACGAGGACCTGCACGGCTGGTACGACGACCTGCCCGAGGACCTCAAGTGGCCCACCACACGGCCCAACATGCCGTCGTCTTACTACTTGCTTCACACCCAGTATCACGCCGCCCTGATCCTGCTGCACCGCCCCTTTGTTCAGTACCAACAGGGGGGTGTCATTGGGGCTGGTGGCCCAGGTATTGGTGCCGGTGCCGGTGCTGGGTCTACTTCCGGCAACACCAATTTTGAGGACGACCCGGAGCCTGGCGGACAGTCATCAGGCAACCGTAATCGCTTCTCAAACCTGTCGCGCTCCGTCTGCGCCGAGCACGCCGGCTACATTGTGGCCCTCTTCCAAGAGTACCGCGCACAGTTTGACGTGTCACGCGTCTTTGGCACCGGCCTGTCGCACCTGGGCACCGCCGCGACCACGCTCATGGGCGAGGCAGTCCTCGAGATGGATCGTGCCAAGCGCGGCGTCGTCATTGTGCAACTCATGTCCGTGCGTCGCAGCATCAACCTCATGTCTGGCAACTACCCACCGGGCCACCACATGACACGTATCCTCGACGAGTTTATTCAGGCCGTCAAGCAGCAGCAACGGGAGGGAACGACGCCGCCGCAATCTGGTGGCTCGAGCGGAGTGCTGCCGACGGGACAAGACATAGCACTGGACCCGGCCCTCGCGGGTGGACATGCGGGTGATCTACGAAGAGTGTCGTTTATGAACGACGGCAGCCACAACAACACGTCAATCCAGCACCCGTCTTCAGTTGGCCCGGACGGATCTCATCTCGTACCACAACACCAACAACAGCCGCCACAAATGGCGCATGCCTACGGACGGCAAGCAAGCGGCACGAAACACCCTATCACATCCGCGCTCGATGACATCAACCTCGATAGTCAGCTTCAGGGCGACCTCTACTGCCAAGGCAGCCAACATGGCTGCAACGGCAACTACCTGCAAGCCCCAACCCAAAGCGGTGCCCACGGAGGCAACAATAACAACAACAATAACAACAACAACCAGGCCCGCAAACGACAGCGTATCGGCAATCCCTACACATTTACGCCGACAGTGCCAGCCTCACCCACTCTGCAGGGCCTGCCTTTTGTGCCATCGTCGTTTCTCGAAAGTCTCGAAGCGTCGGACCTGGTCATCTTCCCCGAAACGGCCGGCTACTCCGACTATGGCTTTGAGTGGGACCCCGCGGATATGACCCCGATCTGAAAGTCGAGGGACCACAGGCCCCACAGCGCCACAGGGCTACGGGGGTAACGAGAAACGAGGTAACAAGAAACGGGATAACGAGTAACGAGGGGACGAGAATCATGTACTGCGGAGCATAGACAGGAGTACGGCGGCAATACGGTAGAGCACTAATACCTTTTTTCATTACCTTCGTAGATTGGAAACATAAAAACAGTTGGAAAGAAAAAAAAAGAAAAAAAAAAAAAAAGAAGAAAAGAAAAGAAAAAAAGAAAACGTAACAAACAACCCGATACGTATATAATTGACAGAGCCAATCAGTGTACTGCAGCAGGAAAAAGACATGCCCTCGCAAAGGCACAGATGCAAACAGAATCCCCAAGATCGCCATCTGTTCGCAACATTGTCGATGGCAAGCCAATCAGCGTGCAGGTCTTGAAACTTGGAAAGTCGTCACAAGTTGGCCATTTTCCAGTTTTCTGGAAGCCGGAACTGTATCTCCCATGATATTGTATGCACTAAAATCTTAGGTTGTGGTGGTGAGGCGAGCAGGCGAGGCAAGGGCCTCGTATCTGATTCCAAACAGGAAACCACCTCGTCTTGCCAGAGTCCCTGTCTGCCATAGATGAAGAAGTGGAAGAAGAAAGACAAAACGGAGAGATGCCGCCTCTGTTCCAGAGAACATAAAAATTGTGTGCAAGAGACGAGAGGTGGATAATTGTTTTCATCCAAGTTGCTTGTCAACAACGTAAAACAAACTTAAGCCGTTCGTGAGCAGGTACTGGCCCTTTATTTCTACTCGTCTGCAACGGCTCTTAAACGAGAGCGCGCTGCGGTTATGGACAATCAGATGACAACGCATGACGTTGTATGTAGCAGTCTACAGTGTACGCTGTTTCAACCCTTTTCTCTCTTCCCCCTGTCATTCCCCTTTCCTCTTTCCCACTTTCTTCCGTTCCATTATTTATTTGGTTGTCTTTCATTTCCCACTCATCCTTACACGTCTCCCTTACGGCGTGACCGTCACCGTCTCCGTTAGTGTACCGCCCGTCACCGTCTGCACATCCAGTGTTGCCGTTGCTGTCGCCACCGTGAAAGTAGTAAATGTTATAGTCGACACAAACGACACACGGCCCACCAGCTGTGTCGATGTCTCAGTCGTCGTCACTGTGAGCACCGTCGCCGTGTCGGTCACGGTCACATGCACCGTCTCCGTCACCGTCGGTGTCACTGTCGTCGTGAGCGTCGTGCCGACCGTGGCACCGGCACAGAGACAGGCATACGCATAAGCGGCGGCACTGGGGCAGTCCGAGGCGTAGGCGGGGATGGTCGGCGACACGAGCGGCGCGGTTGTCGTGGACGCCACACGCTTGATCTTGTTGCCACCAGAGAGGCGCGTGACAGTGACGAGAGTCGTCGTCTGGTACTCGTAGTCTGTGGCATCGACAGTGGTAGTCGCCGTTGCATCGGCTTCTTCGTACGGCGTTGTCTTGATGATGGTCGTCTCGGTCACGGTTGTTCGCACAATGTCCGTTTCTGTGGCTGACAGGTACAGTGTGTCGGTCGCAGTATGCGATAGCGTTGTGGGACCCGCAGTGTAAGTCACAGTCAGTGTGCTGTTTGCGTCAGTGAGCGCACTCGTTTTCAAACATATTACGCCATAACATCGTGTCGTCTACGTACGTGATCGGCGCAATGTACGTCACTTCCAGATAAGCCTCGCAGTCGGCGATGCCCGTGTATTCTCGAGCGATGTCTAGCGGCACGTAAGTTGGATTTCTGTTGACAGATCGGGGCAGAGAAACGGAATGCACAAAGAGAAGCCGCACTTTGATAGCAATCATCATCCGAACATGTCGCTGACGCCAAGCCGGCAAGGCTGGCAAGGAGTGCCGATTGCCAGATCATTGTGCGCACTGGAGAGGCGGCCGGTATTTTTGTCTATATGGAATATCCGTAAATCGTAACAAAGTTTTGAAGTAGGTGTGCTCCTTTCCCTAACCTTGAGATCAAGCCAACCCCTTTTACTGCAGTCTCGGTGATAGAAAAATGCCATGGCGAAAGGGCTTGAATACGCTGCCCGCCGCCGGACATGGATGAATATGAACCCCGACAGACTACGGACTCCTATCTGTTGTTCAGACTCTCGGGCTGTCTCGTATCAAGCTTATTTTTTGTGCTCGTTCGCTTTGTCCTCGCCGGCGTCCTTGCGTTACCATAAGCGTCTTTCGGCCGTACTCGCGAGTGCTTTCCGCATACACTGGGGGGAAAGAGCACGCGCTGGAGTTCCCGGCGGCGGTGACGAGAGTGAGAATGGCATTGAACGCGCGTAGAAATGGCCAGGGTTTCTATTCTGGGAACTCCGTAAGGAACCGTACATGAAGCGAAAACCGGCGCAGATTCCGTCTCTCTATCCCGGGCGAGAAATGAAAAGCTGTTTTTTTGGGAGGCGCCAGGCTAACGATCGACACCGCCGGCGGCCGGAATACGAGATGGCGCAGGGACGCAGGGCAGGGCTTACGCCCCCCTACTCGGACTCGGGCGAGGCAGAAGGCCGTCGATTATGACTTAAAATGATGGATGGTTGGGGTAAAGAAGCGGTGGCTCACAAATTCTCAGTCAAACCTCGAAATCATCGACATCCATTGTCAAGACAGAAACATCGAGCTGCGGGGCATTGCCAAGCCGGTATGGCGGGACCTAAGAGAGCTCGGTAGCGTGGGGCTGGGCGGCACGGGACGGATGGAACAGGAAAGCGAAATAACCTTATTCGGGGTCCTTCTCGCGTTAACCACGGCAGGAGTAAGCGGCGCTGTTTGGCTTCGAAAGGCGCTCGGAATAACCCACCGAAATAAAGAGAGAAAGGAAAGAACGAACGTAGGGAAGAGGAGGCCAATAGGGCGGTTGCCATGTTCTAGTTTTGTGAGGTTTATCTTCACCGTATATCCTTACTAAAAAAGATATCCACATCTTCTCTTCTGTCTATCTCGCACTTCTCTCGCGTACGAACATCACGGCCACCTTTCACTCTTTTCATTTGTTGTAAAATACACATACACTTGTTTCGGTGTCCTTCTAGCAGCGGCCTATGAGCTGTCACCCCGCATCGGCAGTGTGACATCATTGGCACCACAACTGGCCGGTAACGTTCTCATAAAGTAGAATTAGTTAAGGGGAATGAAAATGGAAAAGAAGCATATTGCGCGGTCTCTCAAAAGCGAATTTAAAAAAAAAAAAAAAAAAAAAAAAAAAAAAAACAACACAAAAAAAAAAAAAAAACAAAAAAAAAAAAAAACAAAAAAAAAAATATAATAAAAAAAAAAAAAAAAAACAAAAAACACAAAAAAAAACAACAAAAACAAAAACAAAAAAACCA